>MKEJ01019984.1:0-10701 GCA_001753735.1 Embelia ribes
GAGAGAGAAAGATTTGAACCGATGTGACATGTGTCACATTGGGGACTATAAGCAGTAAAGATTGAGTCTTTATTTAATCAAACTCCCGGAAAATATATGAGAAGCTGGAATGGAAAAAATTACGAAAATAAAAAATATAGAGAAAGCAGAAAACGATAAATATTATAAATAGTTGAATAAGTCATGCTTCTTCCGTTCAATTCCTCCTAACTAAATACTTTGAATATGAATATTTGAGATTCCATGACACTAAATAACGCAATTTAGAAAATTTACAAATTTCAATGGCATTTATTTTAGAAATAGATATAATTTTTTGACATTCCAAAATTAAAAAATAACAATAGTTTTGGACGCAGGGAGTTCATAACTCTGCTAGAAAATCATTAAGTTGTATATTAAAAAGTACATGTAGTTACATGGATAGTTATATATTTTAGCATAAAATACTTGTAGTAATATCATAAATACTATTAGTATTACAGAAATAGGTAGTTAAATATGATTTATTTTTTATATTGGCATCTCCTAATTAGTAAAGTTTCAGACACGAGGTCATGCCATAGGTCCACTTTCTTTTGACCGACTTTTATGAACAACTTCTCTTTTTTCTTCTTTTTATACCTCGAAATCTTAGGTTTCACCAAACTTTTATTTTCAAGATAAGGACCTAAGTAGAGCATTGTTTTGTGACAATTTTGAAAACGTAGATTTTTCTATAGTACGAATTCGCCTTTTATCCATAATTTATAAATATTGATAAAATTTTATAATTATCAAATGATGTACTAATACTATGGCCTAGTTTGAAAATGCTGGTATTTTTTAAAATTTACTTTTTAAAGTTGATTTTAAAAGTTGATTCTAAAAACGGGTATAATATTAGTGTTTGATAAATAAATTTTAAAAAATGCTTTGACAATTAGTATAGTGTTTGGTAAAATAATATGTTTTATTATAATAAGACAACCGTATGTCCATAATGGAGGTTATTATGGTAATTAATAAAAGAATAAATAGAAGTAGTTTTTTAAAGCATCCTTAAGGCTGCTTCTAAAAACATCATTGAAAAAACAGAAACAGATTATTAAAAACAGATGTTATAGAGTTTACCGAATACTATATGCTATAATTTAAAAAAAAAAAAGGGACAGAAAGAAAAAAAAAACTAAATGACCCTATATATGGTAAATAGTATGAAATTTGTGCTTGACATATTTTTAGCCACTATCCTATATATTTATAATTCACTAGATGCGATTATTTTTTCAAGTTTATTTTGTTTACAACACCAAATTTATTACTTTTGCCGTGAAAAAAAATCCAAAAGTAGGGTTAAAAAAGAATAGGAATAATTATTATCTTTAAAAAGTGGCTGCTCAATGGAAGATATATGAATTGAGCGAAAGTATTATTTATTGTCAATGATAGTGACTAAGACAATAACATTTCCAACAAATATGGTAGAGTTTTTAATAGTGTCAAGTCAACTTAAACTTGATTGTGTTCAAAGTTATCATGCGAAATAAACAAAACAATCGCCCATAAAACATGAGTTGATAAAAGATAGGCTATCTAGAAGGTTAGCTAAGAATTAAGTAGAATACATATATTCACACGCTTCTGTTGTTTTTCGAAAAATGCAATTATTTTATCTAATTTATACTTTTGTATTTTTGACCTATTTCTGTCTTGAAGGTTCTCTAGGTCTTTTGACCTGGTAATACAAAAATCCATTCAAAGAGAGCAACGCAATTATTAATTAATTAATAGATAAAAACATTGACCAGAACATGTTCCTAATATATACATTTGCTTAACATTTTCTACAAAAAATGAGCGCAGTACTTGGATTAGAAATCAATACGAAGGCTACGCTTGCACAAAAGTACTCACTACATTCCTATGATTAAAATAAATTTTAAAATCTCATATAGCAGATTTAGAAACACAGGCATCTCATACTTCTAGTTCGACCAAATTTGACTGACTATATATATCCGCAAGCACTTCACTGCAACCCGGCAGGAAAATAAGCAGTCCTTGCATGGGTAATAAATTGATATTATTACATAAAAAAATGTTACACCTTTCATTACCCAAAATCCAAATCTCGTCTTTACAAGAACATGAATCCCAGTTCCGCAATCATAGACATACAATGACAACGAATGAATAAACAAAGCCCGGCGCTGCTCTACGCACCTTCAAACATATCAAAATCACCATGGGTTTCATAAAAAATACAACATATAGGTGTTTCCAAAATGTACCTAATTAGAGTAAGCCTGTGCTTCCAAATGGATTGCTGGTCTGTGGATGAACATGGCTAGAAGGAAATGCAGTAAAACCCGTATCACCAAATGGATTTGCGGGGCCACCCATCATCATATTTGGCTGCTGAGGGGGCACGAACGCGGGTTGGTACGAAGCGAAGGGATTAGTCTGCTGTTGAGTCATTGTCACCATTTGTACTGAGGGAGGTGGAGCGACATTGTTGGAGAAAGAAAACGGGTCATGGACTTCGAATGGGTTCGGGGCCGGTGTTCCATAAGTGGGCTGCTGAGAGGCTCGGTATGCTCCTTCGTCGTATAAACTGTTTAGCGTAAGAGAGTCCATTCCACCAGCCTGGAAGAAAATAGTCAAAATTAATTGAAAAGTAGAACAATGTTAATCGACATAGAAGCTATAGTGGCATCTTGTGTTGAACAAGTAAGCTTGAGGATCAATAACTTGCATATATTTTTATTTACCGAGGAATTAGTAGCACAAATTACTCAGACCATAGCTAGAACCAAGGTGAAAAAGACGATTTACCAGTTGTCTGTCATTCACAGAAGAGATGTCGGTGCTAGGTGTAGAAACCAAAGCAAGTTCCCAGCCTGTAGTATCAAAGTCTTTAGCTTGAAAAGCACCCGTGTCATTTGATGCAGCAGTACCTGGATACATACCAGGTCTAAGATTATTATAAAGAGAGACATTTAAGCAACAATAATGAGTAATAGTGTAGACTTAATTACTCGATGGAACAATGGCTAAAGCCAAAGCATTGCTTTCCTCAATCAGAGATGCATCAGGATGCACGACAGATAATCCCTACAGAACAACAAGTACAATTACAAATTAGCTCACCAAGAAAGCAAAACCGAAGGCAGCTAATAAAGAAACATATAAAAAGAAAAAAATAATAGTAATACCAAAAGATCTCCCGTATCCAAATTGGTCGCAGGTGGGGGAGGGGGTACGGAAGAAACTTGTTCCTCCGAGACAGCAACATCATCCGCAGGAAGTGGCTTAGATTCATCATCAAAGGCTTCCGTCTCTTCGGCAGGAGCTTCCTCAGTCTTATAAGTCAATAGGAGCCTTTCAGGATATTCCTGCATTAATAAAATTACTGAATTTTAGTTCCATAGTGTACCCTAATATGGTCAAATTAATGAAAACAGGTAATAGGGCATTATATAACTTTTAATCCATGAACATCACAACAATCTGGCATTAATCTTAACGATCTTTCAATTGCAGAAGTCAAAAGCTCTGAGTCTGAGCTATTCCAACAGTTAAAGAGACACGTCCAAGAAGGGACTGGTCTCCCATTTGGGAACATATACACATTTCAGGGATTGGTTGTTGGGATAAAAAAACCTATCTCCGTGTGAAGAAAAAAAAAGTAATTGACCCTTATTAGTGCAATGTATAACTAGTCGCACAAATCTTAATACACTTGATGCACCAACACTTTGATATGCAAAAGATAAGACTGACCAATGTCTCTCTTGGTGCGGAGACCATACTTGGTGCCTCCCTAATGAATTCTTCCATAGTTGCAAGAAAGGATTGCGGAGGCTGAAAAAGAAAAACAGTCAACAACATATCAAGTTGGTATTAGTGGTAACACACATAAAATAGACAAGTAGAAATCAGTAAACACATAATCACCTCTCTCAACACAGGAAATTGGAAGTTTCTAGCAAGTTCCAAGCCTTTGCAAACTTCATAAAAATCAGAAAGACTCCCGGCCTGCAGGAATCACCAACCATAATGTAACCAAACAAGAATCTAACTCACAAAAACTTTTGCTTTCAACTAACTAGCCAAAAAATAACAATCAAAAGAACCAAGTAAAAACATAGACAACCAATATGAAAACGCCACACGGAACATAAGAAATTCAAAACCAAATAGTAATATTTGCCTCACCTGCTGACCAGCACGTTTGTAAATGTCAAGTGCTTTCATAGCTTCGTGCCTAGGCATCTCGAAAAACTGAAGAAGAAATCATTTTCCGAAAACAGTAAGCAGGGGAAAGAGATACAGAGAACTAAGCCATCACACTAATGCAGGAAAATTAACAGCCCACCTTATCAATCAGGTTGATGATGCCATCATTAATTGCACAATAGATCTTAAAGCTCTCTTTGAGTACCTAAAATTACACAAATGTACAAGATCAAGGGAAATTCATGCAGTTAAATCATGTGATTTTCATAAACCCAATGATTTTATTCTTTTGCTTTCCTCCCTAACTAGTCCCAAAGTTAGTATACAGAATCCATACCAAACTGGTGTCATAGCACACAAATACAAAGGAAAAGGAAAACTTGTCCACCAAATTTTATAGATAGAAGACGTGCCCAAATGAAAGAGAAATATATGGAATAACATATATTCCTTTTTGCTATTATTGTTTTCTTCTTATAATTTTTTAACTTCAGGATGAAGGCCAAAAGAACGAAGTTCCTAGCCTCTTCAACTGGGACTTCTGTTGTGACTTCTAACCTAACCACACCTCCCTCTCCCAAGTAGGTAGACACTAAACCATTTACATTTCAGCATAACAGATGCTCTATCCTTATCTACTTTCAAGAAAAGGGAGATTCAACTGAGAAGAACTGTCAATCTAACTTCTAAGCATGAAAATTAAAAATAAAAAATGCCTCGACCTCTTTGCTTTCCTGCTAAATTTTGAGACTGGCGAAGGAAAAGTTGTGTAACAAATGTCAAAGACTGGCTTTTAACTTGATTTCTCTACACGTTATTCGAACTATCAGCGATACAGTAACAATTTTTTTAAAACTAGAGATATACAATTAAACTTATGTAATGAGATTGGAAATCATACCAGAGCCAGCGCATACTGTATTACATAACTATGCGCAGCTGCTCCTTCAGGCTGTGAAGTATAACATCATCAATATTATTTGCAAGAATAAACTTAAAGAATCTCCATTTTAATTTTTCTCAAAATAATAATCGTGATTATTCAGAAACGATACCCGGCATCCAATGAGGCGATAAAGCAGCTGTTGCAAAGCGGGCAACTGATCCAACATTTCTTCACAGCTCAGTTCCCTAGTTCTGCTGTAACCCTAATAGGTGGAGGGGAGATGGAGATGAGGACTTAAAAATATCATGTATGGCAGAATACTAAATTAACAGCATTCAAAATCTCTCTAAATCCAAAGGGATGGAAAAGACGAAAAGACAAGTAGTCAGCGTTCAATAGGTAGGCACTGAAATGCAGTGAACTTATCGGTTAGTATAGTTCTTCATTGAAACTGAAAGCTACAATCATGATCTTAACTATTTTAGTCACCCTATGTTTTCTACAAGTAAATACAAAAGATGAAATGCTCAATCTCATTTGCATGAGAATGGATACTCAATAAATGACCATTCAATTCCTACAAAGACTTATATAATACAATGAGGGTAATGCAACTATCAGCTTCAGGTACAAGTCTAAACCTCAAACTTGTTCAAGATAATTCTCTCCCTTTTTCTTATATATATATATAATGATCCATTAATAAACTAGAGTCAAACATCTTACACACAGAAATAAATTTTAAACATAGCAATGTCAGTTTTAACCTCTTTATACTTCATTATATCTCTCTTTATACGTATCAGGCAGATATCATGTCATAGTATGAGACTACAACTAGTAGAACCTACAGTAAGAAACAGAGATTAAATCTTTCGTCTTCATTTTCACGTGCCAGGGGGCAGATTACGATTTATCAGACTACAACAAGGCAGATATCNNTTTGAAGAATAGACTTTTCAAAAAGCACTTTTAAGAAACTATTTGTGTTTGGTGAACATTATTTTTAATACGCTTTTAGATCTAAAAGTCATAGATGTGCATTTGGTTAATAAGTTTAAAACCACTTGTAAATACAATATTACTTTAAAATTATCAATCCCTTCAACACATAAAATACAACAAACCTATACAGAAAATGATTCAAATTAATGTGGAATTCATCTTACAATGAAATTATTTTAATATCACCAATTTAATTAAAAATATAGTAGAATTAAGGGAAATAATATAAATTGTAATAATCATATATTAAATTAACAACCATAGTAAAAAAAACTAGGGCAACAACAAGATCGGCAGCAACCATGATTGGGGCGGAGATCATGGTCGCAACGGTAAGGGAGATAGGGCAGTCAAACGTCGCCGGATCTGGCAGTAGGTAGCTTTTCTCTTCCTGGGCAAGTAACTCTTCCGCTGATCAACACCATCGAGATCTCGTACGGTGCCCATGTAACCACCGATCTTGAGAAAAATGTCAGATGCTAATGAGATGAAATAGAGAGAGGGAGAGAGAAGAGTGAAAGGGAGAAGACTGGTAGAGGTAGAGGAGAGAAAAACAGAAGATCGCACGGGTATTCTACAGCTTCGCTATATATATAGGGACTTGACTTATCTTTAATTATTAAGTGCAGGGGCAGTTTTGTCATTTAAATCCCAGAAATTCTGACTTCCTGAAAAGTGTATAAAATGGGCTTCTAGAAAGCTTCAAATCCGTACTTCTCCAAAATGGACTTTTAGAAGGATCCACTTATAAATAAGTACATAAAAAAATGGTCACCAAACACTACAAAATTAAGCAAATGGACTTATAAGTTCAGGAAGCACTTTTAACTATGGCGCCAAACGCTACCATCATATCCTAGTATGAGACTACAATTTATCAGATCCATTATAACTTCTCATCTTAAATTACTGCACCATCAATGCTCTTTCCTGATATACTTCCATCTAACATAATCTCTACCATACTACACCAGCTGATCATAACCGTGCTTCTATTCGTAGACCGAATAATTTCTTTTGAGGCGAACTTGGAATAAGATGAGAAGAAACAAAAGAACAAAAAAATGCACAGAATGTAGATATTACGTTCATATGCTTTTTCCAGAGCAAATGAAAGAAGTGGGGACAGATAATTTTAGGAATTTAATCTTACTCTAAACTTTCATATTCTGAATATCCTTTAAGATCTACTTTCAACCTTGAAAATAACAAAATGATATTTTATACATGATGTACCTTCTCCTGAGCCTGGCCAGGTCTAGGGAGGCGCTCAGCTTCAATATCATATTTCAAGATCCTAAAGCATTCAAGCCGTTCCTCCAAGAAAAGCGAATATGTACGTACCCACGCAGAGCAATCCCAAGCTACAGAGAGAAAAAAATAACTCTTTTACAAAAGAGAACAATATTAAAATTTATACGAGTTCTCTTCTTAGCATAACTCAAAAACCACTAAAAGCAAAGAGAAACAAAGAAAAGAAAATAGCAAGAGAGAAAAGCTGTAATCACTAATATTAATGAAATATGATAGTGTAAAAATTCACCAATGGGACTTGAATCATCTTTAAAGTTGGACAGTTGGAGAATGTGTCCTCTTTGATGGAAATTCAAAAGTTCTTCTCTAAATGTAGGATCTCCTTCCCTAAGCGCCCTATGAATAACTATCAACGTCTTCAATGCAACCTGTACACCAAGAAAGGGAAACAATTACAAAAACAAAAACAGACACGTAGGTCAATTAAACTGATTAGTGGGCATGAGTATAATCATCACTTGACCACAATATATATTGAAAAACACAAATTGTACTTAACATGGATTCAACAGTTTTCAAATTATGGCAATTGTCTGCTAATTATCATCCATGAAATATTAGAACTACTTATTTCCAAATTCACGACTATGTTCTCAATAGTTTTAAAAAAGAAAATATCTTCTTATTTTCTTCCGATTTGCCATTGAGCATCATTGTTTTATTTAGTTAGCATATGATATGCAAAATGCAATACAATATGTGCCCAACCATTAAACAAGTATCAAACATTAGCATACAATTGTATTTTTCACATTGCTACGCATCAAACTAACCTTCCCACAATAAGATATTGAATATATGTCGTTGGTTTCCTTTTACCCTCAACTACCAAATAAGGTCAAACATATCAAACACCATCCCACTGCATAACAAGATGAGATTGACATCCCAAAAAAGAAAAAGAAAGGACAACCCAATGCATTGGAATCCACTAAATTTGCAGGAAGACAGCTTAAGCAACGTTAAAAAAAAAAGGAGGAATCTCCTTCATCGACTTCACTGGAAGAACAAACTTTCGCTAGGTGATCCATTAATGTGGTAACACATGCAACACCTGACATCCTCTTGTTGGATGTGCACTACATTTGATTCTTTTGGGGTGAGTAGTTAACTAAACTAAGGAGGGAGAAAAATGAAAGTACAGTTCACGACGGCAAGCGGAAAGAGAACAGAAAAGGAAAAGAATGTGGAGTGAAAAAGTCATCACATACAATGCAATACTTAATAATGATATGAACTCAAAGATGTTTCACAAACTTGTCCAGGTCGCATGCCTCTAATTTTAACACTTAATGTATTCTAATATTTTCCACAGTAAAAAGGAAAGTTTATCTAGCACAAAGTACCCAACATAGAAAGCTCAACAACCTCAAATGAATCCAATCAAATGCACACACCAAGGACGGCGACAAGCAAATATAAAGAAAAAAACTCAAGGGATATATTCATGCATGCTAAATCCTCTATCGGACGAATCCTGCTGGGAAATCTACAGACCATTAGTTTTTTGGCCATTTATACATCATCCAAGAAACCGTACAACAAATAAGGAAAAACAGGAAAGAGAAAGTGACAAAACTATAAGCGCAAAATGCAAGTAAAGATGTTTCTTTATAACTACAGATGGGGTATTCCATTTCCACATGAAGTTCATTTATTACGGTGGATATCCAGTATATTGCCATTATTCTACAACTAACAAATGCGGTGTAAGAGGGAAAAAAATTGTGCTCACCAAAAGATTAATAGCTAATCTTAAAGCCGTACCTCTATACTTCTGCTGTGAAAGCCGCAAGGACAAAAGGTTTTAAGTGATACTAATTTATGCACCTTTCATGACAATACTAGTTCCACTTGATAAAGGAATTTCCCTCTCTCATCATACTTAAAAATTTTAGTCTTTAACTCCATAACCTTGTAAATCATAACCCTCTGCATTTTGTCTAACTTCAATGTTGCATAACTCTATCGTCATGTAAAGCCTTGTTGGCTCCTTATATAATGGAAGAATTTCAATAAGAAAATCTAAAATATAATGACTAAATAACGCAATTTCAAAAGCACGATTATATTCACCCCGTCCTAACTTTCTCTAGTGAAGAAGCATTGCATCTTTACCCTTTTCTTTATTGAAGTCTTAAGTCTGTGTTGGATTTTGACATGTTGTGCCCAAAAAATAGAAATGAAGCACGCATTTGACCTTAGTGGGAATTTTTTACTTTGCAGTTGCAGAGTAGAATGGCATTCGCAATTCAACCATTCTGTCAGTAAAGTTTCTAAAAAACTGTACCAATCATAAAGGAGAAAAACAGCAACTTGCTATGAATTCAAGTTAATTTCCATGTTGCAGAGAAACCTATTCAAGACTGCTAGTTTCTACATATTACAGTAACAAAGGGAACATCGGCTATGCTACATCTCGTTGATTTGCCAATATTGCATGCCCATAATCTCTCAACGGGAATCTTATTAATTGACAAGGCTGTCAACGGATTGAGTACCGTTAAACTCATAAGCACGATAAATGAGAAACAAAACCTTTTTAAGTTTTTAGCAAAGAAAAGGGGATTGAAACACACTTAACCCCACAATAAATGCAGTCTCTAACTACAAATCAAAAAATAAATGCAGTCTCTAACTAGCAGAGCTCTTTGCTTTTAAACCACATCGCAACTTTGAATTTTTGTTCAGTTCATTGAACTTCAAGAGACAAATAGTTCGGTATAATAATGGCATAAGAAACCCCATTATTAACCACTCAATCGGGAAATTGAAATTACATGCCGGTCTTCAAATGTACAGTTTAATCACTCCATTTGTACTCTCAGTTACAACTATAACTAGGTTACTTCCATCATATGACCAAATTACCAAGCCCAGTCCATCTAACAGTGTTCCAGAACTCTAATGATAAACAGAAACTATTATAACTTGAGAAAATTCAGCCACCTCAATGTCAGCATAAGTCAAATACCTAGTAGACGCAAACCAATATGTTTAGCACTACAAGCATGTTCACTAGTCTATCATCATCCTGAAATATAAATTAAAAACGAAGAATCTTGTCGAGGATATATTCATACTTAAATGGAACAGGTCACAATCAGTGTATTTCATTGTGAAGCATAAAAACTACCCCTGCAAAAACACCCGAATTCTCCATTCTCACAAAGAAAACAGAAATAACTCAATAGGAAATCAAATAAATCCACACTGTCAAACTGTTAGTCTTAGCCAACCCGTTTCGTGAGTGTATCAATGCAGAATGCTACATA
>MKEJ01019994.1:0-16265 GCA_001753735.1 Embelia ribes
ATTTGTACAACGAGGTATAAATGGGTCGCAAAATAGTAAAAAAAAATTAATGCATTGAATAATTAATATGAATAAACTTGGTAAAAGTTATATTATTTATCTTTTATAACCAACGCGTTTTGCGTACTAGAAAAGTTAAATAAAAAGGATCTAAATTTTAAACACATCATATGAATGGACTATGCAAGTGGAAGTTATTGAAATTGTTAAGAGACGAAAGTACTTTCTTAGAAGGTTCCTGGTTAAATATAATAATGTCCATATTCATTTAAATGACCAAAATTTCAACGGTGATAAGGCATATAATTAATTTCTTATTTTTTTATAATCAAAATTTTCATTAAAAAAAAGCGCCAAAACCGCTGAAGCAAGGAAAGTGAAAAACCCACAAAAAACAAATATAGCAAATGAAAACGCATCGAGTCGGACAAAAATCACCTATCAACTAAAAATGACTAAGGAAAAAAGGAATAGAAAATAAAACACAAGTTACACCGTCCCTTCGTAGAATCTTTGAGGCGGATCCTAAGCCACCAATACGTACTGTGACAGCGACAGCGGAAACGGGAGTGGGAGCAGAGCACGAGAGTGTCAAATTTTAAAAGAACCGACCTCGAGAGCATCAAGTTTTTAATAATTTTAATATTTATTTATATTAATAAAAATAAAATATATATATATATATATGATTTGAATATTTAAGGTGATTATAAAATTTTAATATTTAATGTGAGGGCCTCTTTTACAAGGTTTTAAAAATTTATACATGAGCTCCAGGTTCAACTTTTCTCCTACAGATTTTGAGTCCCACCTGGATTATCAAAGCTTATATGTTCACATTTTCATTTTTATAAATAACGAATCCACATCCTATTTTTAAGATCTCTCTGCAAATTTAGAGAGTACCCTAGGCTTCACCTCATACTCGAATAAGGACAAGAATAAGGATAAAGATGCATCATTCGCAACCAATTATTGATTCGTGAGCCCGGTTCGGTCGGTCGGACAGACAACAAGCACATATGTAGTATTTTCACCATAGATGAAGCATTTATCTCCTTGACATGGGCTTAAACATTTATTTCCAATCCCTTTTCAATATTTCAATTTGAAACTAATTTTCGTTCACGTTTTAGATATATGAATATACTATATCGAAACTCGCGACAAGGACTTTCCAACCCATTCGAGAAAGACAAAAAATAATGAGTGGATCTCACTCAAAATATTGCTCAAAATTGATTAAAAATTATGGCCAAAACCACAAATTTTCAAAAGAAGCAAGTATCAAGAATAGGAGCGCCCCATTTCCATAAAAGAATTTTGAAATTTAGAATATATATTATGTAAAAAGTATCTAACACTGGTAAAATTTGGGTACCGGTGAGAACCATTTTTGGACACAAAAACAATTTCTAATATCAAAAATTACAAATATTTTTTCAAAATTTTGTATTACAAAATTCTTTTTTTTTTCTTTCTAAAAATTATATGTTTGCCATTGCACAGCAGAAGAGGTGTCGTCTTAGCATTGGTATAAAAAGAAACAGGGTAAAGTACAATCTGCCCCATAATGTTTTGACAATTTTAGTTTACCCCATGAGAGTTTTAAAATTATGATTTTACTCCTCGAGGTTTCAGGTCAACCAAAAGCTTGTCCCCTGAGTTGAATCAAAATATTTTTAAAATTATGACAATCCAAAAATATCCTTAATAATTAATTAATAAATAAAAATAAAATCTCAAAAAAGCTCCTTGGTCTTAAAAGAATAAACTATTATTTCCATTCGCAAATAATTATTGGGTTTGATAGGATACACAATTTTAGAAGAGATGAAAAATTATATTTGATGCCACTAACTTGAATATTGATGAACATTTACACCCGTACCATGTTAGGTGCTATGAATTAAAATTTTGAGTAAGATTTTTTGTTTGACTTTTGGCCTATTATTTATAGAGGGAGGAATTAAAGGTTAAAATTACAAATTTTCAGAATTCATTTCCTAATTTTTTGTTTGATACACGGTCCAAATATTTGCTAGATTTCTACAAATCAATCACATTCATACAATTGTTCCGCAACACTCATAGATGGGCATCTTTCAATTTTTAAATGGGAATAAAAAAAATAGGTTCAACCAATGGTGGTCTTTCTACCAAGAAAATTTCGCAAAATATCTATATAAATTTTGAATTTTTTTTATATCCTTATTGCTTGACCCCGTAAAAAAAAAATTCTATATAGAACGGAAAGATTCGTCTCTTCCTATCAAAAAAATCTTGAATATGCCAATGAGTTAAACCCATTATTTTATATTTCACATCGAAATAAAATCCAAAAATTTAGAGATAAGTGTTCTTAAGATGTTCCATCAAATCATTGTCATTGACACAAAACAAATCACTTAAAAAATCAAAGAACTCAACTTCCAATTGCCAACTTATTTTGTTTTCCAACAATAACAAGAATTGGAGGGAAATGGACCCAATTCTTTTCCCTAGATTTCATTTTTTTTTCTTCAATTGGGGTAATCTAGTCTTTTGCAAAACTTCAAAGGGAAAGTGAAATTCCAAGAACATTGTGTGATAAACTGAAATTTTTAGAAACCACAATGGGGCAAAATGTAATTGAAACCAAAGAGAAGGGAAATGCTTAAATACAGAAAAATGGTATTTTTGTGTATATATTCCAGTTAAAATTACAGTACAAAGCACTTAAAAAACACATGGTGGTAAATAATTACTAATAGTAATATTTTAACTAGTTTTTCTTTGTTTAAATGTAAAAATATAGCGCAAGTGGCCAAAGATAAATATGAAAATATACGTGTCCGTACCGGACATAGCAGGTCAGCTGGGCCCCACAGCCGATTCAGTTCCAAGGTGGAGCCACCTCAGTTGCTCTTAATTTTTGGGGGTACATTACACTTTGCTCCCAGGAGGTTTCTGACAATTTCCGATTACCCCCTGAGTATTCAGAAATTACAATTTACCTACTCTCATTTAATGTCTTAATTTTATTAATTTAGAACTTGATATTAAGTAATATTAGAAAAAAAAAAAATTATCAGTTAAAAAAAAATATATTATATTTATATACAATAATATTTTGACAAAAACTTATAATAAAAAGTTATATAAAAAAGTACCATTTAAAAGATATTTTAATAACTTTTTGAGTTGCCTACCCTAAACTTGGGCACCAAACCTCTTGGTGTGTGGTCCTTCTCCTTCTCTCTCTCTCTCCCCGACTTGCCTATAAATACATACGGCTTGTCTGTATTTGTATTCATCTTCTTTCTCTCTCTAAATTTATCACAAATATAAATACATACATACATACACAAAGATTAAAATATCCAATCTCTCAGGTTTGTTCAAGAATATAGTTTGATTATTTTGCATATCTATATATTACACACACACACACACACACACACATGTATACACTGTACACTAGGTGAATTGACCTCTGCGACATTCATGGATATGATTGCAAATTTGTATCTAAATCTGGTACCTAATCTTTGAGCAATTACTGTACTAGATCTGATTTTTATCAGAACAAATAGCGCTAGATTCTAATTTTGTGCTTGATCTTAAATGTGATCTGAGATTTGGCAGTTTTTGATAATGTATCCCTTAGATTATAAAAATTTGGTCGCATTTAATAATTGATTCTTGTATTAAAGCTGAGGGCTTTAAATTCGTAACCGAGAGATCAAATCTTACTGCTAAATTGGGAAAAAATTTATCCCCTTTGGAGTATATGACCATGTTCTAGAACCAGGTAGACTAATAAAGACGTGCAGTTTATCTAGTTGTTAACTATGTGATCTTACATGTGAAATTTCAGCGTTGGAGCTGACCGAGAAAGAAAAAATAAAAGGAAACTTTGTTGAGTTTTAAGGTGCCGCCTCTGGAACTTTGTATCACAGGTAAAGCGGCATTCGTATACAAGTACACCTATTTGTGTTGTCTTGTTGTTGCAGAGTTAATAAATACGGTATGAATGTTTCCATATGCATTAAATAATCCTTGAAATCTCAAGTCCTTCAGCTTATGGAAATGTAAAGCATGACTAGAAATTTTAATTAATGTATTTATGGTATGTATTTAACATGGAAAGATGAAAAGCACACAAATATCCTACAGATTACTTTTATTCATCAAGCATTCATCTATTCAATTTGCAGATTCGTGCTGATATATCTGTGCCATTGTCCTAGTTTGTCCTTAGTTAGCAGCCGATTTATTCAGGTTTCAAAGATAAAAAAAAGACTAGGATGTTGAAAATTTGCATTTTTATGGTACAGGCTATCTCTTTTCTGTGAGAATCAGTGATCCCATCATTAACTAACCTTCTATTTTTCATGCATTACAGGTGTTGTAGCTTTAATCAGATGGGTTCTGAGTCCAAATCAGTTGTTGATATGATAGAAGCTTCATCCGGGGTTCATTTTTCTGGATTTCACTTGAATGGACTGAAGCAGAATTTAGAAATTGAACAACCAACAACATCAATTGCTGAACATGCACATAAGCAGCCTTTTGTGATTGGTAAGTTCCTATCCCTTGAACTGGAGTGTTAATATACCATAAACAGCTCAGCTGGATAGGCCTGCTCTCTGAATTTAAATACATGCTGAAGTATTCAACTAGAAATTGGCTACCTGATGCAAGTTTTTTGTGGCATTGGCTGTCCGATGCATGTTATGATCTGTTTAGTTTTCTACGTCATTCATCTGAATATTATTTGGGGCAGGTGTTGCTGGTGGTGCCGCATCCGGAAAGACTACAGTGTGTGACATGATAATTGAACAGCTTCGTGATCAACGTGTTGTGCTTGTTAATCAGGTAATCTTAGGGCCAGTTTGGGATTGCTTTTTACTGCTTGCTTCTGCTTTTTTTTCTTGGAACCTTTAGTCAGAGGTGTTTGCTCAATTCTAAAGCCCCTTCTTCCCTTTTTTTAAGGGTGCTTTTAGAAGCAGCCTTGGGATGCTTTTAAAAGCTGTTTCTGTTTTTTCTATCATTAATGACCGAAAGAACCTCAATTATATTTGTTACCTTCCCCATAAATACCTATTTATATCTTTTGACAATAAAAAGCACCATTTTCTGAATATTATAATATTTATCAAAGTAACTATTAGAATTTATTTACCTAACACTAAAATCGTACCCGCTTTTATAATCAACTTTGAAAAGTAGCTTTAAGAAGTGGATTATCAAAAACACCAATATTCCCAAACTAGGCCTTAATTCTTGATCACTCTTCTGTTAACTGAAGATAGCCAATAAATATAGATAGCCAATTGGTACGAATCTGAAAGTGTCATACCATAACTTTCTGAAACTTCAAAATCCTTTGTGAAAATTTTTGTTTTAAATGAATAATAATCCATGTCCATGATATCAGGACTCTTTTTATCACAATCTTACTCCAGAAGAGCTTACAAGAGTTCACGAATACAACTTTGATCATCCTGGTGCGTTCTGCATCTTGGACTTTATAATTCGATTATTTTCACCCAATATTTTGATATGAATACGTTATCTTTTGTTTCTTTTTTGTCCTTTTCACAATGTCTCCTCTCTATTCTACAGGAAGAATCTTTCTGTTGGATATGTACATTTGCTTATGTTCAGCTATGGCGATTCTTCTTCTTCATATTAATGTTGTTTCATTTCCAATAATGCTATTTTGTTTCTGCGATCTCAAGTTTGAATAACATTACTTGCTTCATGACTTTAGTGTTGTAACTTGAAATTACAAACAGCACGCCAGCCTTTGGCCATTGTAAATGTAAAATTTGTAGCTTCAAGTTTGATACTTGCAGTAAATATTGACCTTAACGTTGCAATCTATGGAAAATACGTTTTTCAATAATAATAATAATAACAGATACATCATGTTTTGAAATTTTGGAGCAATCGTCTTTGAGGCTTCTATAATGCGGTATTTGATGACTATGTTGCGCAACTTGCCTAACAGTTCCTTGAGTATGCAATGCATGTTTTTTTCCTTGTCCGTTTTATTAATACATAGAACTTTGATAAGCTGCTTACTGGACTTGTTATCTTAAGTTTGCTGTAATTGCTTATTTTACTATGGAAATACCGCATCCTTTCAGATGCATTCGACACCGAGCAATTATTATGTGCTATGGAGAAGTTGAAGCACGGGCAAGCAGTAAATATTTCAAAGTATGATTTCAAGAGTTACAAAAATGATGTTTTTCCACCACGAAGGGTAAATTTCTTTAATCTAAGTTATCAAGTCGTGTAAATTTACACATCTAGTTTCTTTGTAGAACTTGTAATCACGTATCTTGTTATTTGCTAATTCTTATGTTTCAAATTTTTAAAAAATTTTCTTTTTGGTGTGTGTGTTTTCAGGTAAATCCTTCAGATGTGATAATTTTGGAAGGGATACTTATATTTCATGATCCCAGGGTGCGGGAGCTAATGAATATGAAGATTTTTGTTGATACAGGTTCCTTTCTTCCCTTTCATGGTTGTGTATATTTCTTTTAAGTTTAAAAATTAGATTATGCCACGTAGATTCTAGTTCTAGCATATAGGAGCCCCATAACCAATTTACATGCACATCTGCCGAGGAAATGTGATGGCCTTATGGTCTGCATATGTTTTCCTTTTCCTGCTCTGTATCAAAGGAAAAATGCTCTAAGAATCATTAAATTTCTTCACATTCCAACATTTCCCACATCGCAAGTGAATGAATGGAACAGATTCTGTAGGGCTCTTATTGGGGAAAAGTTGATTGAAGGAGATGCAAATGTGAATGGAAACCAATATTCGGAAGTGTTAGAGAGTGGAGTAGATATATTACAAACGCACTTTCAAAAGCCAAATGACTCAAATCAATTGCTTCTAAGCACCTAGGAAATTGTAGATGTTCACAACCTCTAGGTGGATGGGTTTTCTTTTAAGTACCTATATTTTGCCCTTTGATGTGAGTTCTAGCACTGTTGCCGCCTAACGGGTAAGGGTCCTTCAGCTTCATCTGCAGGCTAGCCTTAAGGCATAAATAAGCCTCATAGACTGTCTATTTGTTACTTTTGTTCTCTTGTCACTTCCACCTACAGAATGATTAAACCAGTTTGTGACACTATGAAATGGTCCTATTGAATAATTCTTAATTTCTGTGGTTGTTTACCACATTTGTCCACAATTTTAAGGTCATAGTCCTTTGACGTCTTACGGATGCATAGGGTGTTTTAGTGTTTTGGTTAATGTTTGTTGAGTATTTTACTTTGAGAAATGTTTGCTGGAATTTGGACCCAGGTTCATGTATGCTAGATTCAAAGGTTTTGTTATGCTAAAGTTCGAGCTTCGTGTGGGTACTTTGTTGGACTGTCAAGGTTTATGTTCTTCACCTTTGAAACTTCCAGTGCAGATGCCGATGTCCGCTTGGCAAGGAGAATAAGGCGTGATACGGTTGAAAAGGGTAGAGATATAAATATGGTTCTTGATCAGGTTAGGGATGTTTTTTCCCTTTCAGAAATTTTCTTTAGCAAAAGACAGTTGCACACTTGCACTTGTTCTTCTGAATGAATTCTCTCTTGTTTGTCTTCGATTTGAAAGGTTAAGGTTGAAAGATTTGAGTTGTTAATTCTTATGGAATATATGTCTTCCATGTTGCTCTAAACCTCCAAATTTTGCTTTAGGTTTTCACTTGCCCATGCATTCCAAATATATGTAACATGTTTTACGGTCTTTATTCTTGCTTTGTCGATGCCGTTTGCTTTCAATACTATTCTTTTCCTGCGGTGTTTATTTGCTCACCTATTTTATTATATTAAATAGATATTACGTTTTTGTGCAGTATTCGAAATTCGTGAAGCCTGCTTTTGATGACTTTATACTTCCAACAAAAAAGTATGCTGACATTATAATTCCCCGTGGTGGAGACAATCATGTTGCAATTGACCTCATTGTCCAACATATCCATACTAAACTGGGTCAACATGATCTTTGTAAAATCTATCCTAATGTTTATGTCATTCACTCAACGTTTCAGGTACTTTTACTTGAACTACTTGTTCTAGCCGTGCTTAGATTCACATCTAGCCTTTTCAATTGAGTTCAAATTCAGTGGCTCAGTTATTGTGAATTTATGATTTATGGGACCAATATAGAAGATTATTGGGTCTGGTACGTCGGGCTTGCTTCTTGTTTTAATGCTATTGATATTTTCAATCCAGATACGGGGTATGCATACTCTTATTCGTGATGCTCAAACTACGAAACATGACTTTGTTTTTTATGCTGATCGGTTAATTCGTTTGGTAAGTATTTATTGCTCTGTGATGAGTTTTTATGTTCCTAACAATCCTACTTTGGACAATTGTCTTTTAACTTATGTATGTATATCTTGAATATATCTTATCAAGGTTGTTGAACATGGCCTTGGACATCTGCCATTCAAAGAAAAGCAGGTGATCACACCAACTGGTAAGCTGCTATTACTTGAACTTAGATTAGCTGTTATTTAATTTTTGGGTACATGCCTCTGTGCTAATTATATGCCATTTTACTCTAAGCTCTACCCATTTATTATTGTCCCTTATTCTTTGGATGGGGGCTTTTACGTTTTCATCACTGAAAACGATTCAAAAACAGCCATGAGTATCTCTGTTACATTATGTGGCACATCACACCTGTCAGTTTGTGGCGTTAACCATATTTGTTTACCAGGCTCCGTCTATACTGGTGTGGATTTCTGTAAAAGGTTATGTGGTGTCTCGGTTATTAGAAGGTATGCATTTTTAAGTGCTTTAGGCACTTGCCAATTTTGTGCCTCCGTTTCTGTGTGCTTTCTGCTTCGTTATTTCTTTTTGGGATGCCCTTTTTTTTGGGTTTTCCAAGAAAAAGTAATGCTCCAAAAAAATAAAATAAAATTCTTGCAATACAAAAAGTTGAGTGCGGTCACTGCATTGGAAACATAGTAAAAGTGGTGGACTACTTTTTTCTCATTAGCCAATGCACCGTGGGCACATCACTCCTCGTAAGATATTATGCAGGAAAGTTTCTTTTTCAAGCCATTTCCCTCTAGTAAATGGCATCCAGTGGTGATTTACACATTGAGTAGTCATCTAATTTTTCCAAATATAATTTGTGATAGTGGAGAGAGTATGGAGAATGCTTTGAGGGCATGTTGTAAAGGTATAAAGATTGGAAAGATTCTTATTCATAGAGAAGGTGACAATGGACAACAGGTTTACATCTCCTTTTTCTTTCTCGGGCATATCTTATGTTAACATGATGTGCATAGGCATACATTCTTTTCCTGATCCTTCGACTGTGTTCTTTTATTTATTATACAGCTGATATATGAAAAACTCCCAAAGGATATTTCAGATAGGCATGTCCTTTTGTTGGATCCGATCTTAGGAACAGGTTAGTATGTTTCTCACTTTTTCTCACTTCTCTATTTTGAAGGTGGTTCTTTTTGTTTATTTGGCTGTTGGCATTAATGTAATGAATTTGAAAATTGAACCATTAGTCATCGCATGATATACTCTCATTCTGTTCAACTTCAATCCTTTCTTGTGTCTATTTGTGAAACCCAAGGTTGCAAATGCAATTGAATGCATATTGGTAGTATTGTCGTACAAGTAGCAAAGGAACCCAATTTTTCTTTCCAAATTTATTATCTCAAATCTATGAAAGTTGAACCCAAGCTTAATCATTAGCTTGTTACCGTCTCAATATAAATGTAATTACATCTCAACTGCCAGGTAATTCGGCCGTTGAAGCGATATCTTTACTGATTAAGAAGGGTGTTCCAGAGTCAAACATCATATTTCTTAATCTAATATCGGTAAGTACATTATCACCTTTTCTTTCTCTAGTGATTCTCAAGTTGTGAATCATCATTGGTTAACATATGGCGTAACTTTGACTGTCACTTCATTTCACCAGGCGCCACAAGGAATTCACGTAGTATGCAAACGCTTCCCCAGATTAAAGATTGTTACCTCTGAAATAGAGACCGGTTTGAATAAAGATTTTCGTGTTATACCCGGTATGGGTGAATTTGGAGATCGGTATTTTGGCACTGATGATGAGGATCAACCAGTGGCTCCCCCAGAATAGTATTTTTTGTCTTGAGGAGTTAAATAATTTTGTGCTGTTATGTCTGGTAACCTTTTCTTAAACATTATAAACAAAGAGTTGGTGTTTATCGGTTAAGTGTACTGACTCAGTATTGAGTTGAACTTGTTCTATTAAAGATTTATAATATTTGGCAGTTGGTGTTATCATCTTTTGTCCATTTTATTACTTTTTATGTGATTGTTTTTTCTTCCGCTTTGCTGTATATCAGTCCCAGCTTCAGTATAAGGCCGACTATCCACATCACACTAGGAAATTCACGAGAGAGAAGTCCTTTGCGGCTTATACCTAGAAACTGCAAAGTCTCCAACAAATCTCGGTGTACGAAGATGAACCCTCAACAAGAGGTTTTGAAAAACTTGCCAAGTTGCCAGTGGATGCAGACAGATGAAGATTTTGACAGAAGAGGAAAGCAGCTTAGAGAGAGAGATGGGAAGTTCCAAAAACTGGGTTTGGAAACTTGTGAAAGGAAGAATATCAAGAAGATGAGGGCTACATTTCAAGAGAGAGCTTTTCCACATAAAATATTTGTTCATTTAGTTTGTTAAAAGGGTAGATAAAGAATGAGCCATTTGGCAAGGAGAGTGACCAATCTTCTTCTATCCCAGGATGATAACTTTTGCTGGGTTATTCCTTTGACACGTCATCAAATTTTATTCCTTGAAGTATGATATTAGTATTTTCCATATGGAGTGGACATATAGAGTCTTGTTTCCTGTGTGACTTGTGCTCTTCCCTATCCAACCTTCTTAAATCCTAAAGCCATGTCTGCCTTTGTGGGAAAGTACGCTGGTATATGCTTTTATCTGTGTATCTATCTCCACGCGTGCTCACTTATACATGTGTTACAATTTCAATATTCAACTAGGTTTGTTTTACAAAAACTGAACGTTTTAAGCTTGAGTCCAAACTTAATCTATACAAGAGTTGGTTCAATTGTTTGTAGCTTTTAAGCAAATAAGACAATTTATTTATATTCAAGGAAAAAAAAAATGGATATATCTTGCTTAAAATTTACAGATTATTTAGGTCAATACAGAAAATAAGCTCAACTTAAAAATTGAGTAGCGAAATGTTGTTTAATTTTTACGCAAAAAAGTTGCGACCGAACAAGCCTTGAGATAGATGAACAAACCGTTGTAAACATACAGCAAATGATGAACAAGACCTTCTGTATTATTCTAGTTTTCGTGGTCATTACTCACGCTTGCTTATATATGTAGATGAGCTGATCAAGAACGCCAAGTACATAGCGATACCCGGGAAGGGGATATTGGCTGCGGATGAGAGCACGGGGACAATAGGGAAGCGTCTGGCAAGCATAAACGTGGAGAACATAGAGACCAACCGCCAAGCCCTTAGGGAGCTGCTCTTCACTTGCCCCAACGCCCTCCCATTCCTTTCTGGTGTCATCCTCTTCGAGGAGACTCTGTACCAGAATACCTCCGATGGCAAGCCCTTTGTCGAAGTCCTCCAAGAGAATGGTGTTATCCCAGGTACTATATATATATATGCATATATATGAAAGAACTCTAGAAGAGTAATACATGGTACAATTGCGACCGCAATATCATGTGATTGTCAAGAATACATGATAAATATTTTTGGTAATGCGTAGCTAAACGTGATTCGAACAGGCATCAAGGTTGATAAGGGCACTGTCGAATTAGCCGGCACAAATGGCGAGACCACCACGCAGGGTCTTGACTCCCTCGGTGCACGCTGCGCGCAATACTACAAGGCTGGTGCACGCTTTGCCAAGTGGCGTGCTGTCCTGAAGATCGGTCCCACCGAGCCGTCCGAGTTGAGCATCCAACAGAATGCACAGGGACTGGCACGCTACGCCATCATCTGCCAGGAGAATGGGCTCGTCCCAATTGTGGAACCCGAGGTGCTAACTGATGGGAGCCACGATATTAAGAAGTGTGCTGCCGTGACAGAGACAGTTTTGGCAGCCTGTTACAAGGCTTTGAACGACCAGCACGTACTACTCGAAGGGACCCTCCTAAAGCCCAACATGGTCACTCCAGGGTCTGATAGTCCTAAGGTAAACTAAGGAAATGCACAGACAGCTGGTTTATGTGCAGCTTTTAATCTCAAGTCCTTTTTGTGTTTCTTTTCCCCTTAAAAACTGGTATCCCCTTTGTGGCTTCTTGTCTTAAGCTGTGCTTTTTAATGTTTCGAACTAAAAAACTAGCTCTTTCCAGATCCTGCGGTACGGAGCCTCGTGCACTGGTTGACTTTTTTGACCACGAAATAAATTCATTGCCTTACAGGTGACGCCAGAAGTGATTGCTGAGTACACAGTCGCAGCCCTCCGCAGGACAGTGCCACCCGCGGTCCCAGGCATCGTGTTCCTATCCGGAGGACAGAGCGAGGAAGAGGCGACTCTTAACTTAAATGCAATGAACAAGCTAGAGGTTTTAAAGCCATGGACACTCTCATTCTCGTTTGGTCGTGCTCTGCAGTCAAGCACGCTCAAGACATGGGGCGGGAAGCAGGAGAATGTGGCCAAGGCTCAGGCGGCTTTCCTGGCACGGTGCAAGGCCAACTCGGATGCCACTTTAGGGAAGTATGTCGGTGGCAGTGGCGGTGAGCTGGCTTCCGAGAGCTTGTTCGTCAAAGGGTACAAATACTAGTTTAAGATTTTGATATTTTCTGTATAAATATGTCTATCATACAAAATGTGCTGTGTTTTTATTTCAAGTTTCCTAGTGTATGAACTATTGACTGTAATTTTCCGTACTTATTTTGGTACAAACTCCTTATTCTAATGTCAATACTCTCTTCTCTGCTTGGAGGCTTGTATTGTTATCTTACAAATTTTATCATATTTGCCACCAGATGTACACGGTTCTGTTCGAATTGGTGCCGCATAAAATATGGAACCAAACCATTAAAGATCGGCTTCCTTGTTTTTGGAACTAGAACTGAACCATTGAGGTTCGATTCAGTTTGGGTTCGATTTGGGTTTGATCCCGGTCCGGTTTGGTTTTGGTTTCGATTCCAATTCCACGATCCGGTTCACTTTTGGTTTGATTCTAACATATTTTTATTATAATTTATTTTTAATAGATGATATAATTTGATATTTTGAAAATACGTGTGCGAAAAAAGTATTATACAATTTTAAACATTGTACGAATCAAAATATACATTTATTTCTTCAATGATTTGATATTTTTGTAGGTGCATGCTAGCAAGTTAACTCATAATTATCATAAAATGATATATTTTATTCTCGGTCGGTTACAAATTGGCTCATTCTCGGGTCGGTTCAGTTCCAAGCTGTATGGAACCGGAATCGAATTAATAAACAACGGTTCCTCCAAATTTGGAATTGGAACTGGAATCGAAGCAAAATATAATTGGAACCGAACCGATTCAACGTGTCCTTGCTTGGTTATCGGTTCTTTCCGATCAAATCTTATAATTGCCAAAACAGTGGTTCACAAGGTAGGGGCGGGCGCACAAGCAAATCAGGATAATATTCCCATAACAAAGTACTGTGACAAAATTCTGTAATAGAGATTTTTTATGGCAATAAAGTAGCGGATATGAAAAAATAATAGAAAATATGTCAATGTACAAGAAACGATGATATTAGTGGTTCAGTCCCAAACCTAGTACACTGCGAATACTGGAGAATATTTCCTAATATAATGGGAGGTTACAAAATATGGGGTATACTCAATAATATTTGGTACAATATTCTAACAATAAATATGTAGCCAAGGATTTACCTCACAATTCTCAATATATATTTCCTTACACCATTCGTACACTCAAACACTAGTTTCTCTTACTAGTTGAGATTTTGAGATGATTTTAGTCTTTGCCCATGGCACCTATTTATACTAAAAAGGTGTCTTGCCAAACATTTTGCCATGCTAATCATGAGGCCACACCAAACATAAGGCTTGTCTAACAAATCTCCCCCTCAAGCCCATGTAGATACAAACGTGAAACTTCCTTTCTCAGTACTCACTTAACCCCGAAGGGCCCTCAAATACTCTGTACGCCAATTAAGTCCAAACAATGCTTGAACTTGGATGTAGGCATTGACTTAGTTAACATATCTGCTGGATTATTCGCCGTACTGATCTTTTGAACCTTCATCTTCCCTTGAGATACAATATATCAGACAAAATGATATCTAACATCAATGTGTTTGGTCCGCTCATGATACATTTGATTTTTGGTTAAATATATGGCACTCTTACTATCACAATGAATAATCATGTGATCCTGTTGCAAACCCAACTCGCCGAGTAGCCCTTGTAACCAAATAGCTTCCTTCACTGCCTCAGTTATAGCCATATACTTTGCTTCTGTAGTTGATAAAGCGATTGTAGATTGTAATGTTACTTTTCGACTAATGTTGCTTCTCTCATTAGTTGGGATTTTGAGATGATTTTAGTCTTTACCCATGGCATCTATTTATTTATACTAAAAAAGTATTTTGCCAAATATGAAGCCACACCAAACACAAATCATGCTAAACGTGAGGCCACGCCAAATATGAGACTTGTCTAACGCAAACTAATTTTAGACGTATAAAAGATAATAACCAAATCAGATCATCTCACCGATTTTATCATGATAATACGCATACAAACTGTGTATTAACAGTTGTATTGTATGACAAGATTTTTTTTTTGGTTGTTGGATTTTTTGTATTGTATTATTTAAGGAGAAGATTAATTTATATGATTTTGCCATACAGCATCACGAATGGAGCCATAATCATTAGAAGCAGATCAAATTGGATCGTCCTGTTTAAATAGAAATTGGATGTAGGTATGATTAAGTTCAAGTGGTTTGATGGCCAACCACGGTGGTGCAACTCTAAAAGACAAATAGAGAATGAAATCATATTGGGTGACGGATAATCAAAAGCTACATTTTTTCTTATCTTTTTCTTCAACAAAAGAACTACATATTTTATAACAAGAAAAAAAAATGACATGAGTAATTTGTGCAAAACAAATGTATTTTGGGCGAAAATGTAAAAGGTTGATACTCCCATTAATAATCATAAGTGATCTTTGCCATAAATTTTAGAGATTAAATTTGAGATAGCTCCAACACTCACTTAACTAGAAAATTAGGTTGTATTTTAAATTTAGAGTTTGATATGCATATTCTCAATACGCAGGCGCTATTTTAGAGCGATTTAAATTTTTGGGTATTTGGATCTTTAATAATAAAAAATTAGCTCATTCGAGTATCGGAACAGGCCCGACCCGACCCGACCCAAGATCTTGCCAGCCTATATATAGTGTTTCTCCCTCCCGGCGGCCGTACAATCAGATTGGAGAGAGAGAAAGAGTGGTAGTTGCGAGTTAGCGATTGTACCTAGAGGTAATCCTTCATCTGACTTTTTTGCCTTAATAACATATTTTTTAAATTATTTCCCACAATAACGCACCAATTAGATTTATTCTTAAACTAACACACTTTATTAAAAAACACATTTTATTTATGCGTTTTCTATATAATTACGTGGACCCGACATTAACGGCGCAATTAACAACGACGCCAAATTATTTCATACTAAAAGCGCACTATATTATTGCGTTTTCGTTATAAATATATTTTCTCCTTAAAACACATTTTAATAGTGCGTTTTCAATATAAATATTTCCTTAAGAAAATGCATAAAATACATGCGTTTTTACAAATAAAGAAAACACATTTATTAAACACGCTTTCAGTTAACAAGAAAGCGCATAAAACGTATGTGTTTTCAGCATAATCATTAATTCATTAAAAACGCACCTTTATAATGCGTTTTAGCATTGAATTTTAATTTTTATGTTATATATACGAAGCATTAACTCTCTCACTCTCTCCTCATATACGTTATTTCCCTCTGTCTCAGGAAAAGAAGCTGGGAGCCCTAACTGACGAAACCCACCACCACTCGCAATAACTCGCCGTCAGCGCCTCTCCACCGTAACAACACCACTTCGGCGCCTCCCCATGCAGCACCGATCCTCTATTAAGTAAATAGTAACAGATTCGTTTTGTATGAATTGATGTAGATCAATTAGTGCTTTTGGGTTTTTAAGATTCATTTGTTATGATTTTGTATATTTCGAAATTTATATGATTTTTGA
>MKEJ01019997.1:0-26996 GCA_001753735.1 Embelia ribes
AAGTGAGAGATGGCTCGTGGTGGTGGACGGGGGCTTAGTCGAGGGCAAGGACCTGATCGTGGCGGTGGGACTATTATTCGTAGGGGCCGTACTAGTGGACGTAGGGTAGAGGAGTGCTAGGCTATGCGTACGCGGGCTAGAGAGGCAAAGATTCGGGTTGCCGAGGGCATTCCTGATTTATTCGAGGGCAGTGATGCGAGTGTGGACGAGTATGAGGAGACCATTCTTGAACTCTGATCTCATGTTTCCCAGGGAGCTCCAATGGCTCCGAGGGTAAACCAGACTGATACCTCTGGATTGTTGAGAGCTATGGAGGAGGTTATGCGCAATCTGGCGCATAGCACACGTGGGAAGAGCAGTGGGGAGTAGAGGGCATCTATGGCCCAAAATGCAATTTCGGAGGATGGAACCGTCGTATTTCAAAAGAGATGAGGTGGCGATTGTCGCGGATACATGGCTTACGGAGATCAAGAGGATCTTCAAGGCATTACAGATGGTCGATGATGACCTACGATTGGCTACTGTGCCATTTTATCTATGCGGGGAGGCGGCTGAATGGTGGAAGGGTCGTCGTGAGAATAGTGGGTTGATGGTGATGACTTGGGAGGCTTTCCGACGAGCTTTCCTCAATGAGTTTTTCCTGAGTACTCTTTGGGAGAGGAAGAGAGAGGATTTTGCTAATCTAATACAAAAGACATCGACAATACAACAACATCAACGAACATTTACGAGTCTTTCTCGTTATGCTATAGAGTTAGTGTTGATGGAGGCACTTCAGATCCAGAAGTTCATAATGGATTGCGTCATTCTATTCAGTTGATGGCGGTAGCGGGTATGCATGAGACTTATGAGAAGTGTGTGGGAACGACTATGAGGGTTGAGGCGAGCCATATATATCGTCAACGCATGGTCGATGTTCGTCTTCCTGAGCCTACAAAGAGCATAATCTAAGTAATTAATTAATTCAATAAACTCCCTATGTCGGATATACTTTAATAATCTCCTTTACTTGTGGTCGGGTCCACCCCAAGAGTCCAACAAGTGCACATAAATAGGTGAAGTCAAATCAACATTGAACAATTTTCAAACAGGACGGGATTGGCTCTAATGCCATATGAAAACCTACGTACTCCCCACTAAAAGATTTATTAGTAGAAAGATGAGTAGCATAATATAAATAATTAATTCATTCATTAAACTCCTGATATGGAATAGATTTAACATCCTAATTCACTCAAACAACCCAATTTCTAACTACAATTCAAATAATATTAGCTTGGGTCTAGTATGACATGGCGGAAGCATTTGTAACATTAAATTTAAATTTATATTCTACAGCTTTCAAAATTATATCTTAGATGCATCAATCTACACTATGAGAATGATCATCATTTATCCTTGCCATATGTAATAAACTAGAGAAAAAATACCCATACAAAAAAATAATATATATAAATTGTATAACACACTGTGTGTTTGATTTATTTTTTTTCAACAATAATAGGATAACTCATATAATAATCATATAAATCTTTGTATAATTTTAATACATTGCTATCTTTGGTAATGTATTCAATATATTTTAATTGTAATTTAAAATAAACGTCACATCAGCAAATGTAACAAACCCTAGCATCAACAAATGTAACAAACCCTAGCACCTGAATTCCACGAAACCCTAATTCACCTCAAACGGCCCAATTTTCGTTTCCTCTCTCTCTCTCTCTCTCTCTCTCTGTCTTTCTCATGGCATCATAATCCCCAATCTCTCTTCCATCTCTCTCTCAGTCTCTCTCAACCATGTCTGCCGACGGTGCTAACACCAGCAACGGCAACGGTGTGCTCTCTCCGATGCCGGCGCCGCCATACGCGACGCAGCGGCTGAGGCTGAACCCGAACACCGATCACAAGGCGGAGAACTATGAGGACATGGAACTGGATTTCCCGCCACTTTTGCTGAGCTCTCTGGAGATGTATCTGCCTCCAAGCATGCTGAATGTGGCCAGAGAGGACAAGGCCCAGTTCATGAGAGATATCCTGTTGCGGTATTGCCCCGAAGGCGAACGAGCCCGAGTGAGTGATTCATTACTAATTACATGTGGATTGTGAATCATTTATGTTGTAAATTTTGCTGATTAGTTGATAATTACATGTGAATTGTGTATCAATTCTTTGATGGGTGATTAATTGACAGTCGCGTGTGAATTGTGTATCAGTTTGGTGATGTCTATTTGTTTTGGTGATCATTTCTGCAAATCTGTGAATTATATGTAATTGGCTAAATTTGAGATGGATTGTGGCTTGCTTGAGATCTACGGATTTTGTTGAGTGAATTTATGTTTTTTGTTGATGGATTTCTGTTCTTGTGAGCATTTGGTAAATCTCTGAGATATGTATAATTGGATAAGTTAAGATGGATTGTGGTTTGATTTGCAATTCTGCGGAATTTGTGGCTTTAGACACTTGCATTTGAGTGCATTGTGTGCTTCTGTTGATGAGGCTTTGTTTTTGTGATCATTAATGTGTATCTGTAAATTATTGGTAATGGGATAAATTGTTAAGATGAGTTGTGGGTTGGGGTATACACTATCCGGATTGGATTGGTTCCATTCCAAATTCGGGACCGATCCATTTTTGTCCAGTTCCAACCTTTTGGAACCGGAACTAGCTTGTTCAAATTGATTCGGTTCTGGATTGGTCCTTTACGGCTTAGTTTGGATTCGGTTTGGTTCTAGTTCTACCGGATTGCTTTTGGATTGGTTCGGATTGGTTCTATGACATGGTTCTTTTAATATTAAAACAAATGTCAAGCTTATATGTATTTTAATTTTTTTGTTAATGACTATAATTTAATATAAGGTTGATTGTGCACCAAGAAACCACAAGCTCATTTAGTTTTACAAATAATAAATTCAATTTCATTAAATAAATAAAAGCATATCAAAATTTATTATATTTTTTTCATATGTCAACTTTCAATAATATTTAGTATAATCCTCTGCTCTCATCTTGAGTATCTGTGTAATTTATTAGTGTTAGTTACTTCATATGTTGAAATCATCAAAATAAGAATACATAATCGAAAAGAAAAAGAGAAATAGTATTGAGGTTGTATTGTTGTTGTTGGCTACAGGTTGTAGAGATTCAATTGCCCCAATATGATTTTGTCACCATTCATGTAGCGCATGGTGACAAGTTATCTATGAGTACGTAATTTTTATTCCGATACGATATCTTGGAATTATCTTAATTCTATCTAATTTGTTACCTTCATATTGATAAGAACTGGTATAAAACTAAAAACAATTGCACTGTAACAATGCAAAAATCAGACTATAATCATATTAAGAGTAGTTGTCTAACGTTAAATATTTATGTATAATTTTGTTCAGTCCGGTCCCAGTCCAAACGTATGTCTACATTGGTTCGGTTCAAGCTCATGTCCGGATCGGATCGGATCGGTTCGGGCTTAGCAACATGCTTATCCGGGACTTGGACCATAATTTATGGATCAGACCGGTTTGGGCCCGGATCAATAACAAGCCAACTAATATCGATTTTTTCCAATCTAGTGCATGTCCAGATCTAGATCGGTTTTTGGTTCCTCGATTCTTTTGTACAGCCCTAGTTGTGGGCTTGCTTGCTAATATATGGATTTCATAGCTTTGGTTTCTTGATTTGGGCGAATTGTTTGTTGGTGATCATAACTTTGAATTATGCATAGCTGGAAAATCTTGTAGAAATGGGCTGTGGTATTGTTTTGCAATACTGCATAATCTTTTGATGCATGCATTTGAGTGAATTGCATATTTTTTGGTGGGTTTTTGTTTCTGTCATCATATCTGCAGATCTATGAACTATGTGTCACATGATTTATGCATATGAGGAATTGTATAATTTTGTTGCAGATCCATTAATTTTGTAATTTCACTCATGTAAGCAAGAGAAGAGTGTAAATGTGTATATGGGTTTCTTTTTGTGAATCTATGAATTATTTGTTATTTATCAGTACATATAAAGAAATTGTGTAATTTGTCATTTTGTTTATGGATTGTTAGCTTCTGTAATTTTTTTGCAAATTTCTAAATTATCATTTGGATTCAGACATATGGGTGAACTGTGTGTAATCTATGAAATTTGTTGTTTTAGATACATGTATATGACAAAAGTATGTTAATTTGTAGATTTGTTTTTGTTTTTGTTTTTGCAAATCTATTGTATGACGTATTCTCACAATTATGGATGTAAGAGATCTGTCTAATTCCACGAGTTCTGACTTTTTAGACACATGGATGTTAAAGAATTGTGGAGAATTATATACTTTTTATATGTGTTGTTTGTTTCTATGACTATTTTTGCTAATGTATAATTATGTATTATAGGATTTATGCATATGAGAGAATTATTTGTATATCTATGAATTTTGTACTGTTAGATACATGCATTTGATTAAGGTGTGTAATTTTGTATTTGGGTTTCCAAGTCTTAAAAAATAGTATTAACTTTTCAGATGAGTTGTGGCTTTGTTTTGCGAACCTATGAATTTTGTATTTGTAGGTACATGCATATGAGAGAAGTGTGTAATTATTTGATGGATGTGCTTTTTATTTGTGCTTTTTTTTTTCATTTATGCAAAATCAATTCCTTTTGTATTTGTAGGTAAATTCATTTGAGGAAATTCTGTAATTTTATGGGTGGGTTTGTGTTTTGAGGTTTTTTCATTGGCTGTTAATGATTTTTGTGACTTTGGCATAAAAGAATTGTGCAAAATTTTTGACGGGTGTATGTTCTTGTGTTTTTTTTTAATCTAGAGAAAAGGAATTTAATTTTCAGAAGAAAAGAAAGTGGCTGAAAAAGCTAATTATATACTGAACTGCCATTCGAGCACAAGTTCCTAGTTGTCGTCGTTTGTCAAACAATTTTTTCTCAATTGTGTGCCTTCTAATTTTTTACCCTCATTTCCTAAAACAGAAAAATTGTGCTTGTTAAATGATTGTTGCTTAAAAATTAGGAACGTATCTCATTTTTTTTCCAGTAGTTTCTGTAACCAACTAATTATTCCTGTTATTGTAGATTCTTCTCTACACCGAATTGGCATTTTTACCTTTCGCATTTTCTTTTATATTTTTGAATCATCTGATTTTCTGTTTATAGAGATGTGCATCTGAGTTAACATTTTTGTTTTGGAGATGACTTTTATTTTTGTTTTGTAAATATATGAACTTTGTATTTATTGACATGCATTTAATAGAATAAATGAATAATCTCCTCTTATCCGATGCAAATGCAGAGGATAAGAGTCAGTTTAGGCTTATTGTAGTATAAGAGAACATATACATCAGAAGTTGGTAATTTAGCGAATGGACATTTTAAGTTCAATTTCCTATGTGTTGTGCCATAAATGTAGCATAATTTTGTATAGTTTAATTTTCCCTCCCCAATTTGTATCTTCTCTGATTTCCTTAAATAGAAAATGCATGGGTGATAAGTGGGTAATGATGGGCTTGATTTCATGTCTACTAGGAAAATATGTCATTGACCTGATGCAATATCTTATTTTAGTTCTATTTAACCCACATCAAAATTTGGATTAAGGTTATGTTTGTTCTTGTTGCAATATATGGCCGCCTTCTTTTACAATTGAAGTTAAGGTAGAGACTATTTTGAATGAATTCATGACCTGTCATATTTCAATGGCTTTGGGATCTTTTGAGGTGTTAATGATCAAATCTGAGAAAAGAAGCCTCCTTTTAGGTGCATTATAAGGAAGATGTGTATTAGATTCAGCCGTACGGCCTTTTTAGGGAAATCTTGAGCTTGAAGTGTAGTAGATCTGGTTGTAGTTTAGTTAGGTGTTGAGGTGGTGCTATGATCATTTTTGTTATATTTGGTCAATTTTAAAAAAGAAATGTTGGGTTAAAAAGGGATACTAATCATAGGATCTTGGCAGTCAAGTTGGCTAGAGTGGATAAAGGTTTTGGGAGTTCCATGTGATCGTGATATGCCTCCAAGGTTGAAAGGAAAGTTTATCGGATAATTGTAAGGCCAACTTTTTTTCACGGTAATTAATGTAGGGAAATTAAGAAACAATATGAACAAAAGATGATTAGAGATGCGTATGTTGAGATGGAAGTGCAGGAAGGCTAGGAAAGACAAGATCATAAATGAGGAGATCCATTGAAGGTTAGTAGTAGCTCTGATTAAGTATATGATGAGACAGGAGTCCTACGTGGTGATTTGTGCATAGATTTGTGAGTGCACTTACTAAAAAGAGCGAAGAATATTAATGTGGGAAAGGGGAGGAAATATTGGGTTGGGTTGCTAAAACATGGATGAAATTGATAAGAAGAGACGCGTCTTTGAAAAGTTGATGAGCAAGTTATCTTTGAAAAAAATAAGTTGAGCGAGTTGGCAATAGGAGCGAGAGTGGCACAAAAAAATTCTTATCAACGAGCGGATGTGATTTGTTATTTTAGTTCTATTTAGCCGACCCAAATTCTTGATATTAGCATTTCATTTGTTGTTTTTTGTTGTGAGACCATGGATTCCTCTGTTGGTCTATGAATATCCTGTGCATGCATCTTGTGTTGTCTGCCTTTAGCCCCTTGCCATCCATTTTCACTTTCAGCTTGGGATATATCATGTTTGATATTGATGCATATTTGATTTTTCTATTGAAGTGTTGCTGTCTTTAAAGAAACTGGAAAGACACTTCTCTTTTTCTGGCGACAGTTGGGGAAATGCATGAGCCACACTGTTTGAAGTCATCCCTTTGCAGTTTTATTGGAACACTTGAATTGTTCTGTACTTCTAGAAATTCCTTTTCCTTACATCTATACACATACAGAAAGAGAGAGAGAGAGAGAGAGAGAGAGAGAGGGAGGAAGGGAGAGGGAGAGGGAGAGAGAGATCAGGTACATGAAGAGGCATATGGATCTGCTGATTACTCAGTGGGTGCATGGCATGGTTAACCCATATACTATCTCTGAATGGAAGCTTGCTTTTTTTTGGCATTCCAAATGTTAGTTATTTACTTCATTATCTTCTTGGCAAAATGTAGTTGATAAGAGTTGCACCATTTTTAACAGGTCCAGAAGCATAAGGAGTACAGGCAGAAGATCATATCAAACTATCAGGTATTCCGGATCAAATTTGAGTTGTTGTTGGACCATTCTTCCTCTTCATTATTAATTTGATAAATTTCTTCATTGTCTAACATAAAGATTTTCGTTTACAAGTTGTTTTAAATATTGAAAAAAAAAAGCAAGACAATTTACACGAATGCATTTGTTCTGTTAGTGAATGGATGAGAATTTTGCAGCTGTAGGCCAACTTTTCTTATTTCTGAAGTGGATGGAAGCGATCTCATTTTAGGCTCCATTTATAGGCACCGTTTTATTGACATTTATGTTTTTCTGTTTATATATGTGTATGTTCTGTATGTTTTTTAGTTTTATGTCGATTTTCTTTTTCTACTTCTTCAACCAAGCCTTAATCCCAAAATCTTGGGGTCGGCTAAGGAGTGCGTGCAACGCGCGGAGTTCACAGGTCACCTATCCTGGTACTATTCTCGCTAAAACACATATTTTAATTTAATTTATTTAAATATAACCATCTTTCTGGAAATAGGGGTAAGGTTACATACACAAGACCCTCCCAGACCCGCAATGCGAGAGTTTGTGCACTGGGCCATCCATATGTACATAAATATAACAAATAGATCGCATGGAGAGATCCTCAAATTCCACCAGCAGTCCCTCCATCATAGTAGAGAGTGGGGCGGGTAGGACTGGAAGACATGAGCTACAGAGAGAGGGAAATGAACAAAAGAGAGATCTGCTGGAAGAGGAAAGGGAAAAAAAATGAGCTGAGAAATGACCTTGTTTTTGTCTACACTTTTCTGATTTTATTTTTCACTTTTTTGGAATAAACACAAACAAGTTTTTCGACACATGTTTTTGTTGTCAGTTTCTAAAATTTTGTGAACATAAATACAATATATATATATATATATACACATTAATGGGACCTTAACATTTGACCTTGTAGTTTGACGAATTTACTATATTTGTAAATAGTATCTTGCTCTTGATTTTTGGAATGCTATGAAATTTAGACCAATGGAAAACATGTTTTAAGTATTCTAAATGGATTTTCTTTGTCAGTTTTCTTACCATTTCTTGTCTAATGCCTTTTTATTAATACCGCAACAGTAACTGTAAATGTCGTTCCCATGTTGCATATCCACCACTGCTTTATCCAGGTTACCTGAAGTTGCTTGCTGCCTTGAACACTCTGAGAAGATGCAATGGGTAGGCAAGTGTCCTACTTGATGCTCGTGGTTAAGGGAATGGATATGAATTTCGCTGATCTGTCATTGTTTTTACTTTTACTTGTTCCATCATATCTGATGTGGAAGCGCTTGTGCCCTTTCTGGTCAGTGTATGGAGTTTATAGACTAATTTCTTACTAATTGTCCTTCGCAGCCTCTCCATGCGGAGCTATACAAAATGAATCCTTCAAATTTCTTCGTACCTTCATTTATAACAGCAATGATTGAGAAAACTAAGGAGAGCTTTAGGAATATAATGACTGAGCCATCTCCAGGAATTTTTACATTCGAAATGCTGCAGCCACGTTTCTGTGAATTGTTGCTGGCTGAGGTACTTATTTTGTTTTTTTGTTGACGTCTTTGGTAATAGTAATACGCCCTTGTAGTTTAGCTTTTATTTTTTCTTCTGATTGCTTAGGTGGAAAATTTTGAGAGGTGGGTCCATGAGACGAAGTTCAGAATCATGCGACCAAATACAATGAACAAGTTTGGTGCTGTCCTTGATGATTTTGGCCTAGAAAGCATGCTTGACAAGTTGATGATAGACTTTATACGCCCTATGTCTGAAGGTAGTGAGATTAATAATTTTAAATTTAACACTATACGCCCTATGGCTAGAGGTAGTGAACTAAATAATTCTAAATTTCAAGATTCAGTATCTATGTTATGTGGATGGATAATTCTTCACTTTTGTACAAAATGGAAGTTATGTTTTGGAAAACCTCCTTGAAGAACTTGAAGGGCCTGAGCCCTATGGGCCAAAGAATTTTAAGCAACTAAGAGGGGGACAGAGAGAATGCCCAAAAATTTTTTTGTTTTTGAAAAAGGTGAAAAGAAAAACCCTCCTCACCAGCAAGAGACAGGAATCTTATTTCTTCTGTTTGATGTAAGTTTCATAGTGATTAATGCATGATCGTCCATCCTTATGTGTCACATAGAGCAAATACAAGTTTCTTGTGTCTGGTGTGATTATTTAGATATTTCATAAAAGCAAAATATGCTGACGTTGAATGGTGGGATATCATGCAGCAAACATTTTTCTTAATTCAATTTAATCTGATCAAATATCATGCAGTTTTCTTTCCTGAAGTTGGTGGATCAACGCTGGATGCACATCATGGTTTTGTTGTCGAGTATGGCAAACTTAGAGATACAGATCTAAGTGCGTAATCTCTTCTTTTCGGTAGCTACTTTCTGATGCAACTGATATATTCAAATTTCATTTTTTGCTGCTTAGTACTTCCAAAATATTGCAGATAATACGGTGTCAAATATGTTTTTACTAGATGGAATAAGATTGTTATGTTTGTTTTACATAACTCTATTTTGTTCTTGCAGCATGTGTTTTGTTCTTTTAGTATATAACATGGGAAAAGAATAACGTGTTGTATGGAGAGAATAGCCAAAGATAAACTTGGTAAATCTAGGAGAAGAGCATCCGGGGAAGGAATCTTGGTGTAGTAGCGAGGGGATAAGAAATAGCAGTTACTGCAAAACGGTTATGGAGAACTAAAAAAAGTGTGGGGATGATCAACTTTACGAGATATATAAGTAGAAAGTCATTCGCGATGCCAAACCTAAAGTTGAAGTGGAGTTTATATAGAAGATTTGATACTAAAGAACAGTAAAAAGAGTTGTTTCAAAGTTGCAAGGAAGGGGAAAATAAGTGATGGTTTTGAATGGGTGATATGCAAACATTGATAATAAGGTTTTGTTAAAAGTGAGGAGATCAAACAAGATGGGAATGCTATTTTAATGAACTTTTTAACGATGATTGTAAAAGTAATATAGCTGATATTACGTAAACTATAATTTGTGAGAAGAATTAGGGAGTGTCAGGTTAAGGAGACATTGAAAAAAATGAAGACGAAGAAAGCAGTTGAAACCAGATGGCCCTTGTTGTGTTATGAAAAATTTTAGATGGTGTTGGATAAGATAATTAACACAACTTTTTCAACAGAATTTGAAGCAATGAAAATATTTCAATGAATGAAAGTGTACATTATTTTCTATAAGGATATTATTAAACTTTTGAAGAGAGTAAATAGGTATAGGTTGAGACGCTTCAGAAAATAAATTTGGCTTTATGCATTGGCAGTCGACTACATAAGTGATCAATTTATATTGATTAGTGATAGATATATTAAGGGCTGTGAAAAAAAAAATCTACATAATTTTTATCGATTTGGAGGAAGCTTATGATTGAGTTTCCAGAAAGATGCGTTGGTGGGTTCTAATATATATATATGTCTCACTTAAACATATAAATATAATTAAGAACATGTACAATGGAGCAATAACTAATGCAAAAATGTGTGGTAGCATGACTCCTAGTTTTCCTATTGCGATAGAGTTGCATCAAGGCTCAACGTTAATCCCTTTCTTAGTTGCTATAATGACTTGACTAGCTCTTTCTTAATTTTTATTGATTTAGCTAATAAGGTAAGAGCAGGAATAAATGACAAAATAGAATTTTAGAGATAGGACTTTAGAGTCTTGTAGTTTGGCCCAAGTAAATAAAAAATTTAATATGAAATGCAATTTAATTGGACGAAGTGTGGTGGATTTGTTGTAGTTAAGTGGTGAGGTGGAACTAAAGACTGATCATTTTTGTTTTTCTCTTAGGTCTTATTTACAAAGTAATGGAGAGATAGTTGGAGATATTAATCATAGAGTACAAGTATGATAGTGTTGGGCAAGGAAGAAACAAGATAAGCATAAAATAAGAGTAATATTGAGAAGGAGAATATTAAGTCTAAGAAAGTCGAAGATTAAAATGAATAGATCAAGTTCTTTGGCTTGCTTGTTCGGACCGTTTCTACTGATTTAGTAGGTATAAAGGCTTCTTTATTCTATGAGAATTATCAAAACAAAAAGTTGACACTGAATACTTTTGATTGAATCAAAGAAGAGATTATCATCACTTGAGAGTTTTTACTTTCTTTATGGAATATTTATACGGGAAAGCAAAGAAGAGGTAAGGCTAGACTTTGCATGAAATCAATGAGAAAAGAAAACATGTGTGCTAGAAAAGTTGATGAGCAAGTTGCCTTGAATAGAAACGCAGGGCATAGAAAGTTTCATGTTAATAACCGACGTGATATCCTATTTTGGTTATATATAGCCAACCCAAAATTCTTGGTTATAGCTTGGTTTTATTGTTTTTGTAGTGTATATTTTTTGTATTGCTTCACAATTTTGCGCACACATCCATGGTTGTGAGAAGTTTATTGTGAATTGGAATACCGTAATTTAGGTAGAAGCGCTTTTTGTTATAAAATAGAATTACATTTTTCTTCACCCGAAAGTACTTCTGGACCTTCTTTAGTTCGATTCCTTTCTAGTATTGTGGTGCTTCATACTAATGTATTTTTGCGCAAAATCAATGGTGTTCATTTGATATGTCCATAATTTACCTTTGCTTTTGCTATTCTTATGCGTTTCTTGTACACCGACATAGCTTCACTGAGTAAAATGAACTTTTTTTTGTCTTGTTATCTCCACACACCTGCAATTTTATTTCGACCAGAGAATCTCAACTTCTCTTGTCCAGTAGGTTTCCATGTGGATGATGCAGAAGTTACCTTAAATGTTTGCTTGGGTAAGCAATTTTCTGGCGGAGAATTGTATTTTAAGGGCATTAGATGCGAGAAGCATGTGCATACAGAAACTCAGCCTGATGTAAGCTCTGATAGAATTTCTTTCATTCTTCTGCAGCTTTTACTTAATTTAAATAAGCTTTTTCGTTTGCATGTAAATCTATAACCTAATTTCATCAGAAACTTTGGAAGATTGTTTCGTTGATTGCCATGTTATGTTTTTCTTTTTTCTTATGTTGATTTTATAGGAACCATTTGATTACTCCCATGTTCCGGGACGTGCAGTTCTTCATCGTGGTCGTCATCGACATGGTGCTAGAGCCACTACAAATGGTAACAGGATTAATTTGCTCTTGTGGTGCAGAAGGTATCTAAACAATTTTTGATCCTTTTATCTGATTTTTTTTTATGACTATTAATGATAGAATTACAATTTTCTTCTTGATATTTTAATTGTTTGTTATCTATGTAGAGGACCACTTTTGTAATTTTCGTATTGGCATAAATATTAAGTTGTGGGTGTAAGAGTCTTCTAACATACCATATTATTATTTTTCCCAATTTCTGACTTGGTATCAGAGCCAGGACCCAAGTTGGAAATCGGGAAAATATAATAGGGCAACAACAACATGATATTTATATTAATACCAAATTATAAAAGAGGTATTCGACTTTAATATGAAGCGATAGAAATACCAAGAAAAATAATATTTATAACAATTAACAATTAGAGAGAATGGATAAATAATTACTAGGAAACAAAAGAAAAGAAAGAAAGAAAATGGAACATGACCTATGAAGACAAACACAATATCATTTAACTTTAAGACAGAAGGAGCTTTGGTATTCATATCTCCTAGTACAATTGAGATGCGACATAAGGTTTACCTTTTGGCGTGGACAACTTTTCTGATTCTTTTTGCTTAACCTGTTCTTTGGAAACATGGTCACCGAATGTATACCGTACTTGTGTTACAGGCACTCCTCGGACATGTTGGACACTGCACTTATACAAATGTGACATAATTTTATTTATTGATGACAGAATGGATTAGTGGTGGCCACCTAATCTGGGGTGGACTTGTTGGTCGCTTAATACTCTATGTCCACCTTAAAGAAATACAAAGCTTATTAGTATTGGGTTCAGGAATAAACAAACAGCAAGCAACATTTAATAGCAAGAGTTTGAGATCATCTAAATGAAATCAAAATGACATCACTTTGACTGTTTTGATGTAAAATTTCTTACACTACCGTATTATTTTTGGCAATTTGCTTATATATTTTTCTAAGATGTTCTTTCGTATCTCTTGCATCCACGTGTTTAGAGTTCTACCCCTACCTTCTTTTTCCCATATTAATATCCTTGCTCATTACAAGATCAAACCACCTTTGAATAGGATGCTACTGTCAACCTATGGCAATACTCCTTTCCCGGGGTTGGGTCCCGGTTATGTGAGGCAAGAAATATTCATTTGTAGATCACTACTCATTAGGTAGATAATTTTAACAACTCAAAATCATTCTCCAATATGTTCATTTGATTGGCAATCATTCTTTTGTATGTGGATAAATTAGTATGAACAAAGTGATACCTTTTATTTGGCAATACATAAAAGGATCATTCTGTCATATGTCAATTATGGGTATTATGTACTGATGGTTGCTTGATGTTTTCATTTGGAATGACTATGATTGCTCAATTTTATCGTGAATAATTGAACTGTTGATCATCTTTTATTTTTTGTTATTTAATCCACCCAATTAAAATACATAGTTCTCACAATATAGGATTTGTATATTTGTAGAAAACATAATTTGCATTTGCCAAATTTCACTCTTTTAAAAGATGTAATTTGTTTCAAACATAATTTTCTGTGCAGTTCCGTGTTTAGAGAGCTGAGGAAATATCAGAAGGATTTTTCTAGCTGGTGCGGGGAGTGCCAGCGTGAGAAGAGAGAAAGGCAGACGCGCTCCATCGCAGCCTTAAAACAGGTATAATACATTTTAGACCTTTAAAAGAGACCAAATAGGTTTACCGTTTACGGATCAAACTTTTTTTTCTTTATTGTTAATTTTTTATTTTTCTATGCTTGGTAACAAGTGAAGTTGCTCAAAATGTTATTCGTTCAGCTTATGGATTGAAGTACTGACTCATGAAAGTTCGGTCTGTGTGATTCACAGGAATTACTAAAGAGAGAAGGCGAAGCTGGGAAAGAAGCTGCTCCTTGAGAAGCTGCACTCGGCAGGGTTTTACTTGTGAACTGTATCATAGCTCAATTAATGCCGTCCTCGTGTGGATTTTTAGTTGCTGGTAAATGAAGTACGAGGAATGCGAAAGTGTTGTTTGTCATTTCGATGTGGATTTTGCGCAGCGAGTATTGTGCATGAAAATCTTTTCAGGTTTCATCCTTTTATGGTTGACAATATAGTCAATTACTTGAAGCAATTGGGAGTTTATGAACATGATAAGTGCCTTCTTTTTTTGGATTATTGGAGAAGTTTCATACTGAAGAGATTTTTAAAGTATAGTAGTTTCCATGAGTGAAAAAGAATTTCTCCTAATGTGTTTTTGTTGAGAAAACTGTTGCTTTTTCTAAAGTTGGTATTCACAAGGGTTAGGAAAAAAATATTAAAATTTTAATTTTCATAATGACTTTTTGAGAAATGCTTGTGGGAATGGTCCTAGTAAGTGTAGGTCAAGACTAAGAGAAATCAACCGGGTTGTTACAGATTTTCTAAAAATGAGCAAAATTCTCTGTTTGGTTTGGTTCAATTATTGGTCAGTTCTCAGGTTTACGAGTTCAGTTCGTTGTCAAAGCCATATCTTCGGTTATTGCTTTGTAGTATTGCAAAAAGCTGAACGTGGTGACTGGGTTCTACAAAAAGTTGCTTTGCATTATTTGTCGTATTAGAGTAAACATATCAATTTGATGGTAGATATGAACAATAAGCACTGACTATGTGCACCAACTTCTTCGTATCGAAAAATTCACTTCCGAGAAGCTTATTTGCTAGTAGGCAACTCAAATCATGCTTAATTACTTTTTATAATGCTAATACGATTAATACTATTAGGGACAATATTTATTTAGATTATGGAACCATCTTTGTAATAACGTTTATTTTTCTAATGTAACTCTGTTAGTTTTCAAATAGTCATACTATTTATTCAATTATTTATTACTATATCACTACCTCACATTTTCCCTATGTACAATACCCTTCCCCATTTAAAACTATCAACTATGGTATAGCAAAAATGTAAGTGTATTTAAAATATATTTATCAATCATTTAATGCTTAAATGATCTCATTTGCAAATTGCAATAATGCCTCGTCCGAAACATTGTTGTCAAGAATTGTGATGGCGATGGTCTTTTTCTCAAGTAGTAAGCTTCGCCCTAAGAGTAGGATTATTCATTTATTCTTTATATATATATATATATTGCATACGAATTCTATGGGTCTTATTCGGCTTTTAAAACCGAAACTTAGTAAGCTATATCAAGGCCTCTTTGTTTTACTTGCAAGAGCCGAAGTCTTCAACAAATAAGCTTCATCATAAGTCTAGGCATTGGCCCAGATATAAAAGTACTTTCTTATTTAAAATTTATCGTGCTCGTTGTTTTAATTTAAATTATTATCTAAAAATTCAGGTTGGGCATGCCCTTACCCTGGTTGGTATTAGCTAGCTATCAATACCTTGCCTATATATCTTGCCTGTCCTTTATTAAGCTGTTGCCTATACATATTCTAAAATATATTAGTTTTCTATGTTTGGTACCATACAATTTCGGAGGTTAGAAGGTTATACCTTATGCCCTCTTAGTTGAAAGGTGCCATGCCTTAAGTCCTCTTCGGTATGCCAATGTTTGTGAGGATTCCTCCAATGAAAATATTATTCTTTTATACTTGAGTTTTTACGAAACGGTTTTCTTAACCATTGCAATTCTCATGAAAAAACATTACATAAAATAATAAAGTACTGCGAAACATGATACGAAATTAAGAGAGGGTTGATTAATATGGTGTTAAGCATAGACAAACAAGACAATAGACTATAAGAGTTCAAGTGTGAATTGTAATCAATAATGAAACTCCTATGAGCGTCAATCATAAATAAAAATGGTAGGCATATTTTTGTTTTTGTACAAGTTAGGCTCATCAAGTTTTTGTTGTGACCCAAAGAATAAAGAAACCTAATTAATTACTTGATGTCATGATCCATTTTCACAAGTTGTTAAAAATTAATATGCTAAGATCACGGCAAATCTCTTTCTCATGTGGTCCCCTAAGGGGTGGTTAATTCTCCCACCGCCCAAAATATTTTTTATTACTTCTTAATTCATAATTAGTTTGACTAAAACAATATTTTTAGATCAGGGACAGAAATACAGATGCAAGTCGATATAACAAGAATGACTATCCAAAAACTCTTTTGAATGACTATCCAAAAACTCTTTTGTACCGAATTTTTTCTATTCCATACACATGTCGACATGCATATATTTATTTCGTAGTAAGTGCTATTAGTAATTATCTAAATGGGAAGCCTTGTTACATGTATTAGTTTTATATAATAAGGTGTCAATCCCTGCGATGCTAGCGGTGTAGTGAGCTATTATCTTAGAATTTTGATTATATCACACAAATGTTGCACAAACGACAATTTCAAAAGAATAGTAATAAGTGGTTTAGTCCTAAATTTGATGTTAACGGCATAAAAAAATAACTTCTCAACTTAATAATGTGTAAACAACAAAAAATAGAGGAAAAAAAACATTTATCTTCTTTAATAGTTATTTTATACCTTTTCTGACGTTTCATCACTTGTCGCAATCAGTTGGAACCTTGGACAAACTGCAGATGATATGCCGAGAAAAGATGAGGATGATGTTAAGTCATCGTGCCCTTTATGCCCGGGCGTATATCTGACAAACTAAAACATATACATTCAACTTATTCATATTTTCCTGCTCCTATATGTTGAAACATTGGATGTCCTTAATGAATCGTGCAATTTATAAAACTTTGCTAATTGTAAAAAATATCATGTGTAAATAATAAATAAGACTCATTAAATAATGAGTTTGGCACAAATAGATTTTCCAAACAAATTAGCCGAATTTAAATACTCCAAAATTTGATCGGACTCGATTGATTTACTTCCTTAGAGCCACACACCTTCAAAAACCAAGATAGAAATTCACATAAAATGTTTAAAAATACTTATCCTGATCTGGTTAAAAAGTTTTATGCGAATTTTACTACCACAAAAAAAGAAAATGGTATACATTTTACAGGAATCCGATCTCGTGTTAAAGGAAAAGTTTTGAAATACAATTCAAAAAATTTGGCAAAAATTTTCGGGATAAAAAATTATTCTCAAAACAAACTGTTTTACCACGAATGTGTCTCATCTTGGGAAACCCTTTTTTACACAACCCAAAACGACGTTGGTCACGATCTTTTCTAACCAGGGGTAGAAATCTCGAACGCAAAATTTTTCATTGCTAGTCATCTCAAATTTCAAGAAAAAATAATACAAATGCTCATTACTTGGAGCATTCGAATATAAAAGGATTTTTAATTTATGCGGTTAAACACAAACTGCTAATTGACACTATTTCTATAACCCTTAGCTATCTGGAAAGCAAATCGAAGCGAAACAAACTTCCCTATGGCATGGCTCTGACATGTCTTTTTCGTAATGCCAGAGTGGAGTTTGCTGGAGAGGATGTAGTTATGCCTTCTGGGTAGGGTCTTTTTATCCCGTCTTTGAATTAGGCTTGGATGATGTTTGACTCCTTGAGGAAGGAGATGAGTTGAGGAGGTCGAGTGGTCGTTGGTTATCCATTGATCCGATCAGCACCGATCCCGAGGTCTTTACCGGTATCTATGGTTCTGAGGTTGTTGCTATTGGGAAGAAATGTCGGGATCCAAAGGCTACCAAGACTGGTACATCGGGGGGGAGGAAACGAGCAAATACTTCAGATCCACCAGTCACTCCTTCGGAGACAGTTGCAGTTGGTACATCCTTAAGAGGTTGTCGAAAGAATTCACTCATGGCAGTCATGTTCGAATTCATGAAGAAGACAACCACCAAGCTCTTTCATCGTCTCGACAAAGCAAACTGAACACGCAAGATCATTCTCGAACATAATCATTATCTGTTCGAACATCCTACTGAGCGTCCTCCCATTGATCTAGTTGACTATTTTGAGAGTGGGAATAGTGACGGTGAGATTGTCATTTCTAGTGAAGAGGACTCAGACTGATGTTTGTTGACGATAAAGGGGAAGAAGATGGACCTAGCCCTAGCCCTAGCCTTAGTTGTCTTAGCCCTAACATTAGCATGTGTTTCTACCTTTTCTGTACTTTGTTTTTATGATGTTTCGTTATTTCTTCTTTATTTCTACAATTATATTTAAACTGCACTATTATCATCTACATTAATCTTTGCTCCTTGTTAGTTATATTTAATTCGTGTGCTTTAATACTTTTTATATATCCTTTTAAATTTATGTATTTATTAAGGGAGAGTCTTAATTAAATAAAATATCTTGAAGTTGTCATCATAAAAAAGGGGGAGATCGTTGACCCTATTTTTGTTACAATATTTTTTTATGATAACTAAATTAGATAATTCATTTATTAATACACGATTATGTTACTAATGTTTGTTAAGTGTTTAAGAAATAAAATCAAGCTAACAACTGAATAGATTTCGACCATAATCGGACACATGACCGCATACAGACGTAAGGCCGACCAAATACGGACGTAAGGGTGACCGCATATGGACAAAGGGTCGACTGCATGCGGACAGTATTCCAACAACATACGGACAGACAACCACACATGGACAGAGACTTGAAAGTATGCAGACAAGTGTCATCGTTCATCAAAATAGTTGATATACTACCAGTTTCAAGAATTTCTGTCATATCTCAACCTGAACTCAAACACTATAAATAGAAGAGTTGATCAACATTTTGAATAATCCCTTCAAGTTCTATCATCTCTCTAAGCAACAAGTAACAGTTCAACAATTTAAATTTCATACTTTCTCAAATTCGCTTGTAAAATCTTATACTTAAGAGTTTCAATCTTCATTATTTTCTGAGTATAAGGATTCAGTTTTAAATCATTTCTTATGCTTCTAAGTTGTGAGGGTATATTTTAATTTGAGGGGTTGTTTCAAATAGAGTGGCCAGCACCTCGTGAAGCTGATTGGGCTATAACATTTATGTTGGTGCTAAAGAAACCTCATGCAACACTTGGGAGAGTGGACGTAGGAGATCAACTGATTTTTGGTCGAACTACTATAAAAACTCTGTTTAACTTTTTTCATATTATTTATTTGTTTTATTAATATTCTTGCGTAAAGTTATCAAATGGTTATTTAATTCAAATTTTTTTAAATTATATTTTTATACAATTCACTCCCTCTTTATTTGCCTAAGGGACAACAATATGATATACTACTTGATTAGTATAATTATTTTACACTTTTACCGTTTTGTATTAATAATCTTATACACTTTTTCATTACTAATTATCTTTTGCCTCGTTATAATAAATGAAATTAAGTTGAAAATATAACATTTTCTTCAAAAATGATTATATATTCTAGTACATTGTTATTTGATTTTAACTTCATAACAAATATTGCTAACATAGATTTTTTGAAAATATTTGATTTTTCAATTTACCAAGCGAGCATTTACGAATAAGTTCGAGCTCGACTCAGATTTGAAGTTGGCTCAGTTTGAGCTTGTTTATTTACAATAAAACTGAGACTAAATAAAAAATAGAATTGCTAATTTAAATTGGTGGTGTGCAGTAGGAAAATTATAAATTTATTTGGTTGCAATTTGAAAAAAATAAATCAATTTATTTCTTTCTGAAAAAAATTGACTATATCTATCTTAAAATTTTTAATTTATTTAAATCAAAATATTAAATAAGACAAACTTAAAAAACCGAATAATTAAATATTATTTAATTTTTAAATAAAGTAATTGAAAAAATATAACTGCCGTCAAGTAGCCTCTTTATATGGCCCATCAGATTATACTTGTGGCTGTGAGGAGAAATTGGTAGCTTTTAAGTAAATGGCTCTTGATGCTCCACGCACTCTACTTGGACCTTATGTTGCTTCACATTTGGCACAATATATGCACACATGCATACATACATACATACATACATATATAATCCCTCTAACATGATTGCTTGTATATTAGGGATTTGCTCTCAATATAATATATTTTTTTTAATAAATAAGAATTTTTTTTGTATGGAATTACTGTATTTTAACGACAAAATTACTATGAACTGAAGACAAATTACAATATTAATTTTAATAAAAATTAAATTAAAAATACTTGTAATAATTTGTCCCCTGAATGCAATAATTTTTTTACATGTAATTTTTATGCAATAATTTTTTTACATGTAATTTTTGTAGATTACATGTAAAAAAATTTTGTATTGAGATGACTTCCGTATATTGGTACATTACATCAATCTAAATATTCATGGAGAACTATTAGAAATGCTTATGACAATCGCTGTTAAAGACGTGATACGAATTTTTGCTAAGGGTTATAATGTAATGGATAAAATTGAAAATAAATATACAAACTCATTACTCGTGCTGAGATGGCTTTGTTTTAGGTGTAATGGCTAAACGAGTGAGGCAATTTGGTTCGGTTAATTTGACAAATGAACCACCAACATTCTAGATTTGTTACGTTGATAAAGAGCTCGATCAATAGCTTAATGGCGCTTTCTCTCAACAAGTCTCGCTCCCACTCGCTTCCTCCTCTATCTATTACCCATACGGTGTTTTATTATAATTGTTACTTTCTTAATAAATTATTACACAATACGTTTTTTTTTTTAAAAAAAAATAATTATAATAATTTAATAGTTAAATATATTTAAAATATCAAATTTATATTTTTTAATATAAAATGTGGATTAATTTGACTTTTTTCTTATATTAAAATTTACATATGTAACAAATTTTAATAATTAAAAAAGCTCCGTTACAGTTTTTTTAAAAAAAAAATCAATACAATATTGTTTCCATATTATAAAAATAAATTTATTATATTTTAATATAAAATTACTATATTTTTAAAACAAATTATTTTTTATGCAGTTACAGGATATACTTACTTGAGAGGACCTCTCTCCCCAGCCCAAAGATGCATTTGAAACAATTTTGGGTGAATTTCAGTAATGATCCTCATGGTTTCAACAACGATCTTATTTGGTCTCCATATTCTCAATTGAAATAGTAATAGTCCCATCTTTATATATAAATCCGGCGCATATGAGACCGTCAATAATTAGTAGTTATTGCAATGGATGGTAAAAGCCAAAATTTACTGTGAAAGATATACTGATGTTTCATCTATCATTGTCTCTATCTTCTTTATCCTCATTCATTTACCGTTAAATTAACTAAATTTCACTTTTTAATTCCTCCATTTGCATTAAAATTTTGTTTGGCTAGTATTTTCCTCCTTAAATTTTTGTGTTCAATTTAATTAGTCACATAGCAAAATCAATATTTTATAATGGGAATAATCTCTTTGGCGATGATGTGGATTTTACAAACATTATGATAACGATTGTCAATTAATAAGATGGCAACGCTTAGCGCACACGCATCGTGTGTGCCACTGTCAGTAGTATTCTCTCACTTATGCATACAATTAGTTTGTTTATATCTCTTCCCATGTGGATCCAATTGCTATCTCTACCGCTATAGAGAGTTAAAATAGTATTATCTCGCATCGACTAATAATAAGTTTAATCATTTGTATATAATTACATAATCATTCTTCTTTGTAAGCCAATTTTCAAAAGTGAATTTTAACGATGTGATTTTTGCAATCATAAATTTAATAGAAAAAACCTAATCGAAATCAACACTCGAAACCCATTCACAAAATTCCATGTCTCGGTGAGAGAACACAACAAAAAATTGCACCCATCCATTTCAAATCCCCCATATAGTCATATCCATTTTCAACCGACTCCGGTGATAAGGATAATGCCGCGGACGCTAGAGGCGATGATGCGTAATCCGGCAAGGAGGAAGATGAATATGAAGTGATTTAATTCATTTGCCTTTTCTTTAATTTAATTACCGCGCAAAATATTTTACACGATTGATAAAAATATGGACAACTAATCTATTATATATATACTCTGCATTGACAAACTATAGCATGATGAGCTTTTGGTTGTGGTTAAAAAAAAAATTGTAGGTAACATAAGCTTTTTTGTTATATATGCAGTAACAATAGAAACTTATAAATAAAAATCACATGCCTTATAGAATCTCTTCTCTTTTTTTTAGTAATTATGCATTAAATTGAATTTATTATGTTATCAAAAAGTTGCAACTGAAAATTATAAATTGAAAGTAATTATTTTCCTACTCTTTAGTTTTCTTAAGATGCTTTTATGCACCAAATATTAAAAAATATTTATTATTTATTTAATTATATTAAGTATTATTGGAAAAAAATAGCGATAGTATCTAATAAGTATTTAATATGAAATTGAAAATAGATAGATAATGGCGATAACCATTACAACTTTTTTTAATCTGGAAATTTTGATATTAAAAAATTGAAGGAATTTGAATTATTTTTCTTATACAAATAAATATATAGTTATGAAGAAATAAATGCATTGCCTGTTGATTTGAATATGAAAAATATGATTAAAAAAAATTGACGGAAATTAATTAATTTTTCTTTCAGTTAATTTTTTTATTAAATAAGATTTTTTTTATTAAGTTGGAAGGACAATTGGCTTGATTTTGGAGTGCTACTGCGTGCAATGGCAACACCACTTATCACGCATACGGCGTGTAAACCTGCATTTTATATTATTAATATGATATTATTTGATAAGTGTCAACAAAATTGCAAGAGAGCCCTATTGTACGAATTGATATTTATCAAACAGCTTCCAAGAACGTTAAATTTTTATTTAAATGACGATAAAAATGTTGTTTAGTGCAACAGAATAGAGGATAAGGACGTTGGGTTTTTTCAATTTTTTTTTTTATTTGGTTATAAAATGGAGAGTTCGCAGCCACGAACAAAGAGGGGAAAAAAAACAAGATTTCTTCATACAAATCCTAACAACATTGAACCCTCTTATTGAGAGCTAGAGTGTGTCAAAATAATAGATCACATGCTTAACTATGGAATAAATGATTTTTTTTTTTCTGGAAATTTAATAGTAAACTAAGTTGCGTAAGTGATGGAAATAAATCATATAAATAAATTAATAACATGATGCAGGAGAGAAGTTGGGGATTCCATCCCCGCCACCTTATGCAGCTCCGGGCACAAGCGGGACTACAATTCTTGGGGGAGTGAATTATGCATCAGCAGCTGCGGGTATCCTTGATGAGACGGGCCGACACTATGTAGATACTCATCTCCCACCTCTATTGACTCAATATATACACGTTTACAACAGATGAAGAAAGCTTTATTAATATACATAATTAGTGATGAGAACATTCTACGACAAATTCGTTACATGGGTTCTGACAGTAGAGATATTTAGACATTGCAATTTTGTTTCATCACTAATGCACGTGTGCATAACGATCCTCAATGGCAAAGAAAGTTTGTTGCCCAACATAGTTCATGTCAAACGAAACAGTTGTCTTACTATACACCCCTTTGAACAATTTTCCTTTTTCTTTTAGATAAATCCGTTCTGAAAACTGTATGTATTTTTAATCAGGTAGTCTATTTGTCCACAAACGTCTTTCCTTGGCAGAAGGGGAGACATTAATTTGTTCATAAAATATACTTTGAAATATCTTTATGCTGAGGATATATATGTGAGAATAAATGTTCCATGGGTGATAATGGCAACTTGTCAAAATTAGGATGTCAAAGACATGGTATAAGACCATTTATTTGTGTTTGTATGATCATTCACTAATAATGAATTAATTTTTAGTTTTTGAAATATGTAGGGTGATCGGTATACCCTGAGCCAGCAAGTGATAAACTTCGAGAACACATTAGGTCAGTTGCGGACAATGATGACGGGAGATAGCCTCAGTCAGTACTTATCCAGGTCTTTAGTAGTAATGGTTTTTGGAAGCAACGACTATATAAACAACTACCTCATGCCTTCCATGTATACGTCTAGCTACAACTACAACCCTATCGACTATGCAAACCTTCTCCTCAATCATTATGCTCGCCAACTTGTGGTAACAACCCCTTCCTTCTCTTCACTGTCGGTCTTGATGTTGCCACGACTTGTGTAGCAGCATTTGGACCACACGCATTGGCACATACGAATGGTATTAGCATCTCTTTTTTTTTATTATTATTCTTTATTGGGAGATTTAATGTAATGGTCAAAATAATTCTGACGTAAATTATATATAATTCTTGCTCTTCATTTTCAACAATATATCTGCCCTCAAATTATAAAAGCGGCAGAATTTGTGCATATAACCAAAAATTTACTTTTTTTCCAGTTTTACTCAAGTAAAATTTGTTTTTTGTTCAACTCCAAAAAGTTTACTTACTTTTACTTTAGAGGCAAAAAAGTATACTGTTTATAAATTAAAGATTTTATAACTTATTTTAGAAATTAATATTTGAACTTTACACTTTTTTTTGCTACTGCCAAAATACACAAAAATAAAATGTCCTTTTTTACTTTCTACCATAGACACCAATACCGATTATATATATTACTTACAAGTATACTTTTTCACATCCCAAAAAGAGTATATTTTATTTTTCTCAGATACAACCAAACAAGTCCCAAGTATGGTCATCGTCCATATTGATAAAAAAGCATATCATGTAATCCATATTTGACTGGTTTAATTGTAACTTGCATTAAGGTTTGTTTGGTTGCATCTCAAAATAACTACTTATTTGATTTAAGATAAAAAATACACTTAATAAATTGCTTGAAAATAAAATATGTGCAGAGTGCACTTGAGGTGGTTATATTTGAGGTTAGTTAGAGTTGTTTATGAAAGAAGATAAGTAAAAAAATTGGAGAAAAAAATTACTTTTCACTTGTTACTTATTTTGTACTTTGCACTTAAGAAAGTTAACTTCCACATTGCTATCCCAAATTATATTCTACTGGTAAGTAAAAAATAGAAGTATACGTATACTCGTAAGCTGTGTATCAAGAGAAAATTGTGTTTTACTTATTCTACTTTTGCAGGCATTATACAGTGTGGGCCTGAGAAAGTTTCTGTTAGCAGGAATCGGGCCGCTTGGTTGCATCCCTAATCAATTAGCGACAGGTCAGGCGCAACCCGGTAGGTGTGTAGACTATGTCAATCAGATATTGGGAACCTTCAATCAAGGTCTCAGATCACTCGTGGCCTCTCTCAACGACGGAACCCACCCGGGAGCCATTTTCACCTATGGAAATACTTACGGTATTTTTGGTGACATCCTCAACAATCCAGCAGCTTTTGGTAAGATTAATATTATTTGACATTTTTCTACATATTTTTAGAATTCTGAACCAGTAAAGCCCCTATTATTTCTTGTTGGAGAAAGAGAGCAACCCAACCATCCGTTTGAAACAGTTAGTGAGTAGTGACTAGTGGTAACTATTAATTAATTGAAACTGTAATGCAAACCGCAGAAACTGAGATTGTGAAATTTGAAATTGAGATAATTTTGTGGATGCATATATAGATGTGTGAGTCGTATAATACGCCCCGCTAGTTTGCTGCCCTTCTCTTTCCAAGCTCGAGCATTGCTTACTCGATGATGACTTCATAACCTATCCACATGGGAACCACTAACCAATTAAACTAATAAATTTACAGACATGGTTTTGGTACTTTTATCTAGTAAGTAAAAGGTAATGAAGTCTATTTCTCCTCTTGTTTCTTACTTTATAAGACTGATGAATTTTATGTTCAATAACCATGTTACAGAACATATTCCTCACCAGTATTCATTTATCAATTATGGAAGTATCATAGTAACTAAATATTTCACTTACTATAAAAGTTTTAATTGGATCGACATGTACAGGGTTCAACGTGAGGGATAGAGGATGTTGCGGGAGTGGAAGGAATCAAGGACAAATTACATGTATGCCTTTTCAAATGCCGTGCGCTAATCGCGACCAATACGTCTTCTGGGACGCATTCCATCCAACTCAAGCTGCGAATGCTATCCTTGCGCAGAGAGCCTACGCTGGACCACCCAATGATTGTTACCCGATCAATATCCAACAGATGTCTCTCCTCAATTAAGTTTTCCTAGTTTGCTTTCCTCTGTTTTTTTTCTTCCCTCCTACTGTCATGCTTGTGTATCGTTAAATTAAATTGATGATGATGATGACCTAAATATTTGCTACATATTTACTCTTTTCCCAGATTTTTTATGTTCAAAGAAGTGAAAAATATGTCTAAATACTCCATTTTGAGTAATTTGATAGAAATATATATTTTAATTTTTTCAAATTCATAACCTCGGTGACCAGCTGCAACCGTTACTGCTCTAGAGTATTTTCTTATATTTTGGTGATATTTATTTACTCGAAAAACTAAAACTACAATAGAGGCTGTTGTCTCTAATAGCGTGTGTAAGTCATTAAGGTTGCTATATTAAGTGGCAAGTTTTAGGCTCCAATGATGGTTTTGTTAATACTGAACCAAAAGATTGACAGAAAATTTGGCTAGACTCATATTAGGTTTTGGAGTCTACTTTTGACAGTCGATTGATATTGGAAATTAGTCGATTGACTAAATTAGTTGATTGATACATGCAATCAATTAACTAATTCAAGTGGTGTCCATTTTTAAAAACATGCCACCAGTCCAAACAGGTGACAAATACTAATTTAAACTTATCATGTTACCCAAATTTTAGTTTCGAGGTGGGTCCCCGTTAACTCACAAGTCAGGTTTTATGTTTTCACACCTTGTTTTATGATTTCTTCGAAGAGAAATTTAGTCAATTGAGAGATTTTATTAATAACTTGGAACTGAAGAATTACAAACT
>MKEJ01019999.1:0-26426 GCA_001753735.1 Embelia ribes
TTTTTTTTTTTTTTACATTTGGCAGATCTTAAATTTTTGTAATTAAGACTTGAATGGTGATAGTGAGGATGAAATTGTAGACTACAAACCGTAAAAAAATATACATATCTATATTCAGCTTTTAAATCTTGTAACGTTACTTCTAAGAACTCTTGTCACTAAAATCCCTTTGAAATCATTTTTGAAAAAACGCAAGAATTGCCCTCATTTGTGAAAACAGAAAATAGGTAATAAAACTAAAAACAGGAATGTCTGAGCCCGGGTTCGAACCGGGGACCTCTAGTGTGTGAGACTAGCGTGATAACCGACTACACCACCCAGACCGTGCTGATAAATTCTGTATTTTACATTATATATTAAAGTGTTACTAGTAAGGGCCATAGAGGATTTTTTATTTTTTTATTTTTGGAAGAGTTTTATACACGAAATTCTCCTCAGAAATCAAAATATTGTAGCGGCTAATGGGGATTTGCTCTCAATACAATAATTTTTTTTAATGTAAAATAATTTTTTATAGGATTATTGCATTTTGATACAAAGATTACTACGAATTGGAGATAATTTACTATAATTAATTTAAGAAAAAATAAGTTAAAATATTGACAATAAGTTATTATCGGATTGCAATAATTATACTCAAAGTATAATAATTTCATTACATTACAAGAGAAGAAAGACAATTCCTGCATAGAAAGAACTTTCCCGACTATTGTTCTGCTTCTCAATGGGGTGTACATGAGCATAATCATTCAATAATTGTTTATAGCTCGGCTCGTCTAATAAATGAGTCAAGCAGAAACTTGATTTGATTGCTCGTTAGCTCTAACGAGCCTTAAGTTTTTGTATTTTATGTCCATAGTCTCACTTTTTTCTTTTTTCTTTTTTCTTTTTGATTATCTATATTTCTATAGCCATTTGCGATTTGTTTTTCAGTCTGACAGAATAAATGATTAATTAATTTAGCGAAGAGGAACGCAAATGAACGATCCTGTGAGAGTCATTCGCTAGCAACTCATTTACCATAAGAGCTGCATGCGAGCAACTCGAATATCAAATGAGCTGAACAAGAGCTCAATCTTGTTACACAATATATATATCGTAACAAATCTTAAGGCTCCTATGTTAAACGAGTTGATCTTGAGCGGAAACAAGCTAAGCTACCCATCACTAACTGAATAGATCAACTCATTTATACTGTCACAGAATCATAAGCATTGAAGGCTAAAAATTTTGCAATTAAAATTATTATTCTAATGACATGGCGATGATCGTCTACATTTGCATCTTCACATAGTGTTTTAAAACTTCAAGTGGCTAAAAAACAATAGTTTGATGCTAGGTCACCTCATTGTAGAGCTAGATCGAATGCGTGAAAACGTCAAAATTAGACTAAAAACTTGTGAAATTGAAAGCAAAAACGAGAGCAAAAATAAGAACCAGAAGCGAATTCGCTTCTTCCTACAAATGGTGATTTTGTTTTCTTTCTCCCTCTTTTTTCATTCCATCTTAAATTTTAGGGTAATTTATACTTTGCCCCCGTGAGGTTTTTGACAACTTCACCTTACCTCCAAGGTTTTCAAAATTGCACTTCGTCTTTGAAGTTTGGGAAAAAACTAATTTACACCACGAAAGTAAAAAAGTTGAAAACAAGTTAATATAATTTAATATGTTATCCTGTTTTCTTTCTCTTTATCTTTTTTTCTTATTATGTGGGTGTTAGAAATTTAATAAATTGGGAATTGAGTGTTGAGTTATTTTATTATTTTTTAAAAGAGTGTTGGGTTATTTTATTTTTTAAAACAGAGTTGATTTGTGGTGATGATGATTTGATGGATCATTTTAAAAATAAATTTATTTCTAGATTTTTACGTTTTATTTGGGTGTGGAATACATGAAAATGGGGTTGAATTTACTTTTATTTCTATTTGTAAAAATTGTAATGCGCCTTTTTTAATTGTTGCAGAACAATTGGGCTAAGGCCTATAGATTTTTTAGTAAATATTTGCATTAAATTTTACATAAATTACGGAAATTATATTCAAATTTTGTATATTTTTTTATTTTTTACTTAGTGTTAAGATAGCCATTACTCATTTTCATAAGGAATGAGCTTTGATACAAATCAGTTCGTACTAAAATGGTGTGAATACCAATCACAAACTTACAAAAAAACGCAAAGTAGGAAGTAGAGAATCACAACCAGTTATCTCTCCTACCTGACACCTATTTGTGAGTTTGTAATTGGTATTCGTATTATTTTTATGCGAACTGAATAATATCAAAACTTATAATTTTTGATAAGGGAGAATTTAGGGATAACATTCGTGACATGAAAATAAAGTTAAAATTTTAGAAAATTATATTTTGTTTAATTTAAAATTTAAGTAATACTTATAAAAAAAAATAGAACAAATAATAGAGGGGGAGGTGGAGGATTTAGGGGATAGATGGAGAAAGGAGCTTTTTTATTTTTATTATATATATTTTGAATTATTAAGGATATTTACGGGTTATCGCAATTTTCAAAATAGTCAAAGTCAAATTCGGGGGCAATAAATATGTTGACCGGAAACCTCGGCGGATAAACTGTAATGTTTGAAACTTCAAGAGATAAACCGAAATTATCAAAATCCTCAGGGAGCAAAGTATAATTTACCCTAAAATTTAAAAATATTATTCTCCTTAAAACCTCAGTTCTCACCTCAGTTTGTTTAGTTACACTTCTAAGCCTAACTTTTGTAGATTATTTTACTTAAACTAAATGATATTTTGCTTCTCTACTTTAACATCTTCTTATTTGTTATTTTAACGTAAATAAATTACCACCTCCAATCATAATCTAAAACATATCCAAAATTTTTCATCATCTAACTTTATTTTAAAAATTTAAACACTTTCTAAAATTTTATCTATTTTACAACCTGAAAATACCTCTCTCACTGTTACAAATAATAATTTGAACCAAATAAATATAATAATATATTTAACAAAACATATATATTACCATTTATACAAATATCATGTTTTTAAAAAATATTGACATGGATAATTATAGTTATAGCTTCCATAATTTCAACAATAATTTTTTTTTTTTGAATTTTATGGTCTCACTTACAACATACTTCTTGAAGTTGGAAAAATAGACAATTTTGATCCTCAATTTTTAATAAAAAGGGCATATTTAGTATCTTTTATAATTTTTACTTATATTTCAAATCTTATAATACTCAAATTTGAAGATGATATCAACGTTAAACATCATAAAAAATATTAACTCATACCAAAATAAATAACATATTAGTCATTTCATATATTTTAATCATTTATAAATGACTTTAAATTCACAATAACGACTATAATTTAAAAAATGAGAGATAGAAGTTAAAACTCGATTCTTAAAGTTAACTTACTTTAATTGAAACATTATTTAAAATCTCACACTCCTGTAACTTTTAAGTATAATTAAATAATAATTATTGTGAGTATTATTAAGAGTTTAAATTAAAAGACATATAAATAATTGTTCAAAATAAACGTATAATAGATTATTGGATCATATTTCAATATCAAATTTGGATTGTTATAAAAGTTAGAATCATTAGAATAGTGATTTGACTTTCACAATTACAATAGGATAAAATGATTGAGATTATTTTCAGACTAAATTTAATATATTTAAAAATTTAATTGATTTAAAAATTTTGTATGCTTATTATTTGTTATATTATTACTAGCATGTAGTTTGTAAGTTGCATAAGTTGTATGAAAATATAAATTATAAGTTTTATTTTTCTTAACTGGTTTATAGTATAGTAACGAATAAATTTAATAAGATATTTTCATCGCATAAGATAGATAACATTTTATTTTTATTACTCTCCAACGCACAAATAAGATTCGATTTTTATTTTTATTTTTATGAAGTTATGGAAAAAGTAGAATAGTATTAAATTTCAATCACAAATATTACTATTACTCTTTAAGTTCAAGTGAGTGAATAAAATATTTTTTTTATTATATATAATAAATAATATTTTTTTTAAAAATAAATTTTATATTAAAATACGAAATTCAAGTAAAACTAGTATCTTCAAAAAACGTCATCTAATATATACATATGTATATATATATATATATATATATCTATAAAAGAAAACCTAATTTAATAGCAGCCAAACAAACAAGTCAAAGTCAAAAGAAAAGTGAAAAAACTAACTTTGTCACAGACAAAACGACACCGTATCCTCTCAACCTCGCCCACCCTTTTCTTCTCATTCAACGCACTAGATCTGTTTTGTTTTCTTCAACAATCCAATCAAAAACCTGTTTCTCAACTCATTTCCTACTCTCTCTCTCTCTCTCTCTCTCTCTCTCTATATATATATCTATCTGTCTGTCTATACATACATACATCTATACATACATATATATATATATATCATATATGTATGTTGTGATGCATTGAGAGCTTCTCAAGTCATGGATTTGGGTCGAATTAGGTCGATCGTGTGCTTATACGCGTTGATTGTGGCTATATACAGCGATTGGAGCTCGGTGTTAGCTGGTGATATAATCGCCGATGACGATTCGGCCCCGAAAAAGCCCGGGTGTGAGAACGACTTCATCTTGGTACTCCCTTTTCTCTCTCCCTCACTATATTCACCTACTTAGGTCGTTCCTATCAGTTGTCACGCAGGGTTTGTTTGGCTGCAGCATTTAAACAAATAAATTAGCTTATTTTTTACCAAGGGCTTATAAGTTACTGCTTTTTAGCTTATTTGGTTAAAAGTGAAATTTGTTTGGCTGCTCAGTTTTTAAGTTAAATTTATTTGTTGTTTCGACTTAAATAAGTTAGAAGCCTTAAGTTGATTGCATCCAATTTTGTTTCTAAATAAAAAATAAGCTAGCTTATTTGCTAAGAAGATGCAACCAAACGAACCCTAGGAGAAAAAGTTGTATGCATAAAACTTATTACTTATAGCTAGGCCAAAATAGCAAATAAGGCCATATTAAAAGCTGAACAGTCAAATATTGTACAACTTTTAAGCAGAAAAGCTGCACCTTAACGAACTGGTAACAATAGAGCTTTGGACATCAGTTGTGTAATAATTTGATGCTTGATGTATCTTTGTAATATGCAAGTCATACTTTTTACTGATGCACCGGACCCGTAAGAGCATTCACACTAGTTTTTATGTATCTCAACTTTCCATAGTTTGATTTCTCATATGAAAAGTTTTGAATGATAAATATGCGACATCAATTTTCTATTTTTCAGTATTTCTGGAAAATTTTCCAAAAATGGTGAAGGTAAATTTCCCAATGAGAAAATCTTACTATTCATAATTTATGTAAAGGAAAATATATATATATATATATATTTTTTTTACAAAAAAACTATAAAACCCTAGTTAAGATTCAGAGAAATATATTTTTATATTTTATATTATATGACAGAATTTTTCTAATAATTTTTTTAACAAGTTTTACAAACTTGTTACAACCCCTAAATTTTAATCCCTATTCGTCGAACTTTCAAATAGAGGCTGGATATATAGAATAAGAACATTCACCGCAGTATTTCTCATTTAATTTCTCAATCTCACTCTCCACAAACTTGTTTCTCTTACTAGAAATCAAACAGTTCAGAAATGGTCCACACTGGTCTCTCTATAAAATTGGCTAAAATTATTTGAATAGTTATGTCATATAATAATAAAAAAATATAAAGTAAAATTTCCCTAAATGTTTATGGGGTTTTATAGGTTTGGTAAAAAAAATAATATTTTAATAGATAAATTGTGATAGTGGATTTTTAGATTCGGTATCTCCTGAGACTCCTGAGATTTATAGAAAATGAGAATTATAGTAACACTGATTTGGCACATTTTTCATCCGGGGTTTCTCATTTGAGAAATCAAATGAGAGAAATTAAGCCTTTAGAAAGACTGGTGTGAATTATCTAAACCCACCAGATCCCTTGAAAGTAGAAATGGTACAAACAGTAGTTCCTAAAACATCTGACTCCCCTTTCTCTCTCCCTCTCTGTATTTAGTTCCTAGGGCATTCCTATCAGTGTAGCTATCTGCAACTCCTAGAGTTTAATTCCTCAAACTTGTAATAAAGGCTGTGATATGGAGAATGCTCAAACAAGACCCTTAAAGTTAGAAGTAGAATTGGGATGAACACCACTCCCTTAGACTAAGGGGGGCCTTGCAGTATACATTTATATTTTTAGGACATTAAATTGGATACACTTGTATTGGACTTAATTTTTAAAGTTTTGGAAAGGGAGCCATTTAGTGGCACAAGTGAGGGTGCCGTATTTGCCCCTTTTTTTTTTGTGGTTTTGCAGCTCATATGTGAAAATTTTGATTTTTATCATCGTATGATTTGTGAACTTAAATAAGGTTAGCCTTGCAGAATTGGGATGAACACCAGTCCCTTAGTTTAAGGGTTACGTTGTAGCAAACATCTATATTTTTAGGACATTAAATAGTGTTTGGATACACTGTTATTGGACTTAATTTTTAAAGTTTAGGAGAGGGAGCCATTTAGTGACACTATTGAGAGTGCCTTATTAGCCCTTTCCTATTTTTTGTGGTTTTGCAACTCGTATGTGAAAATGTTGATTTTTATCATCGTATGATTTGTGAACTTAGGGGATGTTTGTTTCACCAGACAGACTTATTTTGGTAAGTTTGGTGTTTTTCAAAATTGGCTTCTCAAAACTACTTTAAAAGTTGGTTCTGAAATTAGGTTTTATCCGAGTGTGATTTTTTTAAAAAAAGAAGAAGTTATTTAAGGATCAGTTTGGTACAAATGTGATAGCCTGATTTTTTTATTCCAAAACGAAAAAGGTGGACATGTATCTGGCTGTGTAATTAGTATTTTCAGGTAATCTTGAAATTAACAATAGAACAAGCAGAATCAACTTTTAGTATCAAATTCAAAGGTGCTTCAAAAAGCAACCCATAAGAAGTATAAGCGGATGTTGAAAAGCAGAAACAGCCTCAAGCAATACCAAATTCAGCGTAAATTATAAGGAACTGGACAACCAGTCATGGAATTTTATATTCCTACCCTTCTGCTCACAAATTTGTCTCACATTTGGCGCTGAAATATAATTATTACAAGCACAATCCGTAGTATAAAACTGAAGCTGACAAGGGATTGGACTAATCCTGTTTACCTTAGTCCTGCGAACAAATCCAATGTTCTGTATCTTCCTATGCATGGGGTCCCTTAGTGCGACTTGGGGCTATTATTTTCCTAAACTGAAGCTCGGTTTTGGACCTTTTGGTGACTTGGTTTGTCTTTGATTTCTGATAAACTTGAATTAAAACTTAAGAGCTTGTTTGACATCTTTTATGTCCGCGCTTTTCACCTTTTACCTTATAAGATGTGCAGTTGGGAACTCGGCTTTCATGTTGAGTCCTTTTTTTCCTAGGTCTTCTTTTTTGTTTTTGATTTTCTAGTTTTAAGTTTTAAGATGGAGAATCCCAGCTTAAAGAAGGTTGGGTTTTTCGCTTAAAACTTGGTACAAGCGCTAAGTTTGGAATTTTAGGCTATTCAACAATAGCGTTAGCTATGTCTAAAAAAGTTTGCTTCTTGTACAATTAGGTGTCTTTCGGCTGTTATTTCCTTAAACTGGATGTTGGTGGCTTTGTTTATTGTTCTCTATGGTAAACATGATTTGTGAGCTTGTTTAACTTTGTACTTTAAGCCCATCCTTGTCTCCTTTTAGCTAAACAAGAAGTTGTGCAGTTTGAGACTCAACTTTTAAGCTAGTTGTTTTTGTAAACTGTCAAAATAGGTTAGAAGTTCAAATTTGGAGAATACCAAGTTTGAAAAGGGTTAGCCTTTTAGATTCATTGCTGCAAGCATTAATCTTGGGATTTATAATCTGCTTTGTATGTCATGTACTGTTTTTAGTTTGGCAGCATGCTTCTTTTATGTTTCCGTTATATATTTTCTTTGTTTCGTTTTACTATAGACTCTGTAAATCATTATGCATGTGCAAGCAAGGTGTTTATTATTCTCTGGAAAATGTAAGTGGCTGCTTTAGCATAGTTTCTTTATAATAATTGAAGTATTGTTACTCTTTTTGAATTTGGGGCGTTATTTTAATTTAAAGTTATCTTTTGATTGTTAAACTCTACATGGTAGTGACTGTAACAGAGCTTTAAATATTGCCCTAAAGAGCAATCCTGAGGAGTATTCATCCACCTAGTTTCACGAAACTGAAAGATCAGTTGCATGGCAACTAATCATTTTATTTCACTATGATCAATCACCAATCAGTCATTGCTTTTTGCAGGTAAAAGTTCAAACTTGGGTTGATGGCGAAGAGGACAGAGAATTTGTTGGTGTTGGTGCTCGGTTTGGTCCTGCCATTGTGTCAAAGGAGAAAAATGCAAACCGAACTCCTCTTAAGCTTTCAAACCCGCGTGATTGTTGCAGTTCACCAAAGAATAGGGTTCCGTCTTCCACCAAAAATTGCATTTGAACATCCGAATATTAATTACATTATAATCAAATTTAATATTGATTTATTTGTTTTAACTTCCAGCTTGCTGGCGATGTCATCATGGTGGACAGAGGCAATTGCAAATTCACAACCAAGGTAAATGTTGCAGAAGCTGCTGGTGCATCAGCAGTCCTGATCATAAATAATCAAAAAGGTAAACACGCAATCTGTAGTCTGTTTTTCTCTGCTACTGCCATTTATAATGGTGATTGAAGAATTGAATCAGTAATGACTAATTTCTATAGTTTGTTGCAGTTTTGTTATAATTTTCATTGTTCAACATTTTCTTGTTGGTTTTATGGGAGGTAGCCGTGCAGTAAGGGTTGTTACTTTGTGGTTTATTTAATATCACTAGCAACTCTCGATCGAGCAGAGTCTATATATTAGATAGTTGAATTGAATCAGTAATGACATAGATCATCTGCGTATTCATGGGTTTCATGGTTTTAGGTTGCTTTAAATTCTGAAGTGCTGTTCTTCTTATCTCAATTTTTTTCGGAAGTTGCTTTCTTGTTTGTTTTACATTTGAGTCCAGTATATGATGTACATGGATGGACGGAAAGATTATGATGTTTTGCCTATTATGACCCTGCGAAAAATTAACAACTTATTTATCTTGCAATACTCTTTCTGAATTGTAAATTTTTCTTCGTACATACAGAGCTATACAAGATGGTCTGTGAACCTGATGAAACTGATTTAAATATAAGCATTCCTGCTCTCATGCTCCCACAGGATGCTGGTCTAAGCTTGGAGAAAACACTGTTGAACAATTCATCAGGTAAATCTTTCCTTTTAAGCATGGTACTAAGTGCGCTTTCAGTTTCAGTAAATAATACTGCTTTTTTTTTTTCTGATTCAGAACACTTGATTTTATGGCTGTCTTACATGATTATTGATTACAAGCTCTAAAGCATGACTTGACTGCTTCAGTTTTGATGGTTTTTGTAAATTGTTTGCACTGTATTTTCCCTTAACACCATTGATTTTGTGTATTCTACACTTAACATAGGTAAAATAGTTTTCTCAATTAGGACAAAGATTTCTTATGTGATAGATGGAGCAAATATGTGATGAATTCTAGGTTCTGTCCAAGTTACATAGTTAAGTACTGATTACTGGATGTATAAAGTGTAAGTGTCCGGTGAGGACGATACGAGCCTAGTTTTTTTGGCTCTCTCCTGCAGAGCTAAAATGGATGTTTTTATATTTCTCTTCAGTGTCTGTTCAGTTATACTCTCCACTACGACCAGTAGTTGACATAGCCGAAGTGTTCTTATGGCTTATGGCTGTTGGTACCATCTTGTGTGCTGCTTATTGGTCTGCATGGAGTGCAAGAGAAGCAGCTATTGAACAAGACAAGCTACTAAAAGTTAGTTTGTTCTTCCCTCTGAAGAATACTTGATCTCCTTGTTCTTTAGTTAGTTTTTTGCTTTTAGCATAAACGCGTATATGCTGTAACTGATTTCAAGTCACTTTTTGTTCTTGTAGGATGCTGCAGATGAGCTCCCCCCTATCAAAGACCCTGGTAGTGGAGGCCCTGTGGACATAAGCACGGGAACAGCAATCATGTTTGTCATTATTGCTTCGGGCTTCTTGGTTTTGCTTTACAAGTTTATGTCTCCCGTGTTTATTGAAATTCTGGTGGTCCTTTTTGCCATTGGTGGTGCAGAGGTGCGAGTCTCCTTCTCAACCCTCTTATCATTGTTTATGTGTTGACTGCATATATATTTTACAGTTATATTATTTATCTCTATTTCTGGTTTTTTATATCTATTTTTGTTTTTGTACTAAGTGCATACTTATTTGAAGTTTCATTTCTTTTGCAGGGCTTCCTAACATGCTTGGTTGCCTTGCTTTCGAGGTACAATAATGTTCTTGACATGTTTTTTCATTATTCTGCATGTCTACTTTTATTCAACAAGCTTATTCTGCAACATATTGGTGTATTATACCCTCCCTAAATCCCTCAATGTGGGAGCTTTGTGCACTGGATTGTTTATATATATACCTATTGTTCATCTACACGGTTTGCAAAGTGCAATATGCCTGAAAAACATCTAATCTTTGGATTATTCTTTAATTATTGAAGGCCATCTCCTCCTCTAAAAGCTTTAATTGATTGTTATTACATTAAGTCTGCAACACTCTTATTTGGTGGATGGTTTTGCATATGAACTAAGGCTTCCTTCTTGAAATTGTAAGGTTGCATTTGTTATTTTTTTGAGCATTGGGACTAAATGGAAAGACTTATGTCAGGTGGTTTATAAGTTCGTCAGAATCTTTCATTAAAGTACCTTTCCTTGGACCTGTCTCATACCTTACTTTGGCGATTTCTCCATTCTGCATAGCATTTGCCACCATATGGGCAGTTTACAGAGACTTCTCCTTTGCCTGGGTCGGCCAGGATGTACTTGTAAGTTTTATGTACTCCCGTTTAGTTATAATTTTCTCTCAAACTTCTTCTCTGCTCTGCCTGTTGGTTAAGATCTCTTGTTCTTTATAAATTCTTAAATTGATTTGATTATTTCTAGTGTTTGATTATGATCTGATTAATTCTTGAGAAACATTGAAATATTGAATTATAGCTGCAAATTTTCTTATTTATAATCTGAATTAGGTGTTGAACAGTTGAGATGAGTTCCTCATCGATATTTAGTGAAATATATATTAATGTAATAGCGTGTCATTAGTTACCGTCTGTAACACATGCTTGATAAGTGTGTTGTAACTTTTCTTTTTCGACCTCCTCTGCGTGGGTATGCATGTGAAACAACAGCAACAATTTCGGTCAAAGCATGTTATGTTTTTAATCACAAGATCTGGGTGTTGCTCTTGATTTGAGCCTTGAGCAATGATGTCCCTCCCCTGGGTCCCTTGGGGTGAAAAACAGTCTAGTCGTTTCAGTCACTCGCTTTTGGTACTTCTTTTCAAGAGTACACAGCTTCTTTGGAAAAATATAATCTTCCCAATGGGGGGTTTCATGTTCTTACTTATCTAAAAGAAACTGCCAATGGGCATACATGAAAGAGCTGCTCTAGACCGGTTGGTTTCAAGATTATAGTCCTTCTAGCCATCGATGTACACATGCTATCTTTCCTCCATTTTTCTGTTACATAAATAAGGAAAACTTCATAGGTTAATATGGAGTGATGATTTAAAGACTACTTGGTTCTTTCTCTTGGTAGTCTTTTAGCTCTAGTATTATGATGATTTTCTTCTCTCTTCTTTGACCAGGGAATTTCTCTGATAATCACTGTCCTTCAGATCACGCGAGTTCCTAATCTCAAGGTGATTACTCTAAGTCATAATTGGTGTTGTCTGATGACATGTACTTAAGGCACCTCTGTTTTGTGTGGAAAACTGAACTTAAATTGTGTCTATAAACTGATGCATATCTTTTCTTTTCTTTTCTCATTTCCTGACAAGTGCACAGTGAAGCATATCTAATTGTCAACATATTCTCTTGGATATGATTCTGTACAACTTTTCTAAATCAGGTGGGTACCGTCCTCCTCGGTTGCGCCTTCTTGTACGACATATTTTGGGTGTTCCTCTCAAAGAAGTTTTTCCACGAAAGCGTGATGATTGTGGTAGGTAATTCTGTAAAGACTCCCACTTTTTATAGCAGGCCGTATTATTAGGCAACACTTCTGGTGCTAGAATATCATTTGGTTGTACCTAATCTGGAGCTCTACGTATTAGGTGGCCCGTGGTGATAAAAGTGGTGAGGATGGTATTCCAATGCTGCTGAAGATCCCACGAATGTTTGATCCATGGCATGGTTACAGCATTATCGGCTTTGGTGACATCCTCTTGCCTGGATTGGTCATAACATTTTCGCTTAGGTTTGTCTTCTGCCCCCTCGTTCTTTCTAAGGTCGCATTTGACAATAGGATGATCTGCACATGTATTGTGTATTTTGTATGTAGGTAGTCCAATAGTGCAAACTGCAAACTTATTTATGTGATGGTTGTTCCACTAAGAGTTTCTGCACAGATTTTGAAATGATAACGTATGAAAACTTTTTTTGATGTATTTCATGCTAATGCACATGTCAAATCTTTCTACGGATATGGGCATCGTAAAAGTTTAGTGTGTAAGACTTGCATTGGTTTCAAATTCCTAAGTTTAGTGTGTAAGACTTGCCTTGGTTTCAAATTCCTAAATCCTAACACAGCGTGCGCTGATACAAGTATTTCTTATGTTCTTGGCTTTGCCATTTTGGAAATTTGTTTATTTGATTGTATATCTTTGAGTGCTTTCAATTTAGTGAGAAACGATTATACATGATTTTCCTGTGTAGATATGATTGGCTAGCAAAGAAGAATCTTCTAGGTGGATACTTTTTGTGGGCAATGATTGCTTACGGATTAGGTAAGCGTTTAATTATGAATTTGTGCTAAGCAAGATAATAGAATATCAAGAAACTCAATGATGAGTTTAAAGGTTTTCATGCGATGATACTTGAATATAATTTTTATGAACATATTTCAGGTCTTCTTATTACGTACGTTGCACTCAACCTGATGGATGGTCATGGCCAACCGGCCCTGCTATATATAGTCCCATTCACTCTAGGTAAATAAAAGAAGAAATAATTCTTCTTTTTTCTCCTTTTTTGCTCTTGATCATTCTAGTTGCAAACTTTAAAATAAATTTCTCTGTTTGTTAATAAAAGCTTGTAATCTCTTGCAGGCACTTTCTTGGCACTGGGTAAAAAGAGAGGCGATTTGAAGATTTTGTGGGAAAGAGGAGAACCAGAGAGGGTGTGCAATCATATTCGACTCGAATCATCGGAAGAATCTAGCCACTAAGTCATTATTCTCCGTGTTTCGTGTATGTTGTATTAAATTATGTGCAGTTTATCTTCTGGTAAATAATCCACTTGCTGCATTTTTTTTTTTCCCACTTGGATCGTTTAACCAAGAACAGCTGCATGTAATCTGTGTTAATGTCTGATGATTTTCGTGTCCGGAACTGAACATTCGTATGTGCTTTTTCTCATTCGGTTTTTAGCGTTTCATATTTGTGACTGCATTCCAAATTGGAAACTTTTAGATTTGGGAAACTCGCATCCCTAGCATAAATTTTTTGTTCTCGAAAATCTTACTCGGGATTTGCTTTGGAGAAGTTTAATTGTACTAGTAAACTCGCAGAATTAAGAAATAAATAGACTATAAACGTATTTTTGTAATGCTAACACTATTGTGCTAAGTTATTATAAAAGAAAGTAATCTTTAGTGAATTGATACCAAGGTAGGAACTTGACCAAGGTCACCTAAATTGTTGGAATATCACTATTTACTCAATTTTGGGGAATATCTAAATTGGTTCTGTTCTTGACGATAAGATATTTGCTCATAAAATTAGAATGCAGGTGCTTTTGAAAGCTGTTTTTTAAAATTGAAATCGTAGCGTTTAACAAATAAATTTTATATGTTTTTTAAATAAATAGTGGTGTTTGGTAAGGTGATGCTTTTTGTGTTTATAAAAAGGCAAAAATATGTATGTTTGAGGAATATAATAATTATAATCGAAGTTGTTTCGGTATTTAATGTTAAAAAAATTAGATACAAATTTTTAAAGTGCCCCAGTGTCGCTTCTAAAAAGTACAATTTATTTAGAAGTCAAAAGTAAATTATTGGAAGCAGATGCTGCAAATTCAAAATAAAAAATAAAAACAAGTTCCGAAAAGCAATCCCAAAGTGGCCACAAGTACATGGAATCGTATAAGATTTTTATACTCTAATAAAAGTTGAATTAATTTGTAATGACCAAACCATCATTGAGGTAAAGCTAACTTGATCATAATATTCTCACATAAGATTCTCCTAAGCCATTGTACTCGACAATAAACGCTTACCACTTAGTTTACGGTACAAATCTTTTTGATAATTAGTTATTCAGATTAGATTACACGCATCTCGAGTAATAACAAAATTTGTACGGTCCCTTCGCCCGTACAAACCGGGAAATTATTAGGCAAAAAAGTCCCAAGCCGGCTCGAAAGTATTGATAGCACATTTTCTCCTAATGTGGGGTTAAATATCTATTAATATTATTAATTTATTGGCCAAAATCAAATTGATACACCAATATTTATTTGGTCCTATTAGTATACTAATGTTTGATTTTTAATTAAATCAATATAATTTGGATGTAATTTGTTAGTTTATTAATTAAATCAATAACTATTGGTGTATCAATTTGATTTGGCCAATAGGTTGATGTACTAACAGATATTTAAACCTTTGAAAGTATTATTAATTAATTTAATCAAAAGTCATATTAAGGCCTAGTTTGGGAATGCTGATACTTTTTAAAATCCGTTTCTTAAAACTGATTCTAAATGCGGGAATAATTATATTTTTTGGTAAATAAATTTTAAAAGTTACTTTGATAAGTAATGTAATGTTTGGTAAAGTTATATTTTTTTATTGTAAAAGATAAAAGTATATATGAAAAATATAACAAATATAATTGAGATTATTATTATAATTAATAAAAGAAAAAATAAAATACATTTTTCAAAGTATCCACGAGATTGCATCCAAATATACACTTAAAAAAATATAAACAAATTATTAAAAGCAGATATTTTAGATTTTATCAAATATCAAAATTAGCCCTAAGTCATCATTGTTATCAACGAGGCAAAATTGCAAGGAAATTGAGTTATTCTTAAAAGTCATGTTCAAAAGATTCGGCCACTGTAATTATTTAATACTAATTAGAAACAAATATAGATAATAGAAACAAAATTTTTTATATATATTTATAAAAATATTTCTATAATTTTTTATCACAAAATTATATTTTTATGGCTTATATTTTTCCTCGTACTTTTACTCAAAATTTTTTGTGTCAGAGCCCTCGGGCCCCATTCAAAATGGTCGGCCAAATAATAGAATTTATCTTTTTTTCCCTCCACCAAAAATAATTGTTGCTTTAAATGAGAGCATGGTCGGCTAAGTTGAGTATACTTTTTATTTATATTTATTTGAAATGGTGATAATAAGTTGAAATATACTGACAATACAACAACACTAAAATAGATTTAGCGGCACAGATAGTGCCACGTGGCTGATAACAAAGGAATGGACGGTTGATAAGAGGTCCAAGTAACACTAGTCTGGTAAGGCTAGCGTCTCAAAAAAATGGAAAGATAAAAGTTTAATTAATACCTATCATTCATTTATTGATAACTAAGAAAAAAAATTAATAAGTAATTTTTTTTTGATATCATTAATTTTTTTCTATCCTAATTATCTAGAAAAGTACTACATAACACTTTTTTTTTTTTTTCCAATTCTGACCGATAAGGAATGTAAAATGAATTTAACATGTTATGTATTGTAATTCTAATAAAAAAATAATTAACTCGAGTAGTAGATAAAATAGATAGCCTTGCACCAAAAATAAAAAATAAAAAAAATTACAGATTTCACAATTGAGAAATTTTATTTGTAATACTGAAGTACAACATGATATTGTTATATGTTTCGATCGACAGTTTTTGGTATAAAACACATTTATTTATATTTGCAGTTTTTTCTCCATAGCTTTTTCTTTTGTGCGAAAATAACTTTATTTTTAGATTTTTGCTTTTATTATCAATTTTATTTTTCAAAATATTTGTTTATTTTATTTTTATATCGACAGTTGGCAATGGGGCCATAGTGATAAAAAGCATAACCACTACTTTAACCTTTTTCAATTTTTTTCTTAACATTTAGATAACGTTTGATTACTTTTATAAGATTAATTTATTTGTTATCTTAGTCTAAATAAACTAAAAAATTTTAAATTGAATGCATTCAAATTATTTTGGTAATACAAAATAAACTAATTTATTTATTTTAAAAAATATAAATATACGAGTAATCCACTAGGTTTGAGTTGGCCTCTCCTTTTCCATGTTCAAGTTTACATTAATGATCCCCATAATTTGGATCAAAATTTTATTTAGTTCTCAGTTTTAATTGAAACACTGATATTTTCTATTTTATGAAAAAGTGAGGGGTTTGGTCCTCAAAATTTTAAAAATGGTGACTAGATTTTGTTCATTTCTTAGTATTTGGCTATTTTCCTTTTTTTTCAAAATGGAATTATGGTCATATTAGGATGATAGGCGTTTCCAGTATAAAGGCGAAGCACCAAAAATTCTTGAAGAAAATGCCTCGAAAATGCGTAGAAAATGCGTTTTTCTCGAAAAATAAAATGAGACACATAGGAAACGCAGGGGAAATGATTACAAAATATTACAGATACTATTAAGAAATTCATAGAAAATTTGACGAGTATATATTTATACAAAATTAAAATAATAATAATAATAATATAGTGAAATATAGTGTTTTTAGTACTTTTATGCTAAAATGATTTTTTTATGTATATTATTTTAAATTATGAGTAATATGTTTATAAAAAAATATCAAATATAAGTATAGAAATCCACGTATAACGGATATTCATATGTTTGAAAAATATTTTTCAATTCTGGATTTAAAAATCACACACATTTTACAATCGTATCCGATAAATTTTACAATCGTTTCCCTATTTTTCCATTTTCCATACATTTTTAGACCGCATTTTCCGTTTCCGTGATGATTTTCCATTCTGCTTCCAAATTTGACAGCTACGATACAAAATACTCCATCTCTCCAATTTATTTCGATAATTAAGGGAAATTAACTTTTTGTAACAATTATAATAAATGAATTCAACTGCTTTAATTTTTTTAATGTTTTCATATAAAACTGTATAAAAAAACAAAGCTTTCCTAATTATTTTATTGGATTAAGGTGATTTTGGGATAAATTATTATAATTTAAAGATAAATTATTATTTATATTTTTTATCTAAAAATAATGATAATAATTTTTTAATTGCTTTTTAATAATTTATTCTTAACTTAGATGCTATAAAATTCGTGTATACTTTTTAGTAACATGATATTGAGTTGGTTTCTCACTTTATTAGGTGAGGTGATGATACATTTCATAATTGCATTTGGACCCCAAGGGATTGTTGTCTTTCGAAGCAATTAATGATCAAAACCGAGGGCAGGGAACAACAACAGTTGCAGTTTAAATTTGTACTGTTGGATAAAAAAATAAAAATTTAATTAAAAAATAATTTCTATCTAATATTTTTTTGGGACACAATATCTTATTCTCGATTTTTGTTTATTTCATTCAATAGTGAGATTGCACTCATGGATTGCATATTGCTAAATGATTGATTGGATTAACCTTCTAATTTTTGACAAGAGAAAATGGCAATCACAGGAGTGGTCCCTATAGTTTCAACAAAGAGTCAGTTTGGTCCCCATAGTTTCAAATATTAGATGGCGATCCCTCCACGTAACACCGATAGAATTTTCGCTTAAATATGAAAATTTATTAACGTTGCAATAATGCTTTCTACTTCATGACTTTAATTACGTGCTTTTTATTATATATGACCAAATCAAGCATTATGCTAACAATTAAAGAATAACTAAAGCTCAAATATACAATGAAGCTATTGGAAACGACTCAAAACTTGATAAGATATACGCCAGAGCCTTAAACTTAAATATCCTATTATTGCTATCATGTTTTAAAAAAAAAATTTATAATTTTTAAACAGTTTAGCAATTAATCAATAAACTTCAGCTCATAAAATTAATTTTCAAAATTACAGTCGATATGACCATCCAATATTCTAAATTGCTACTTTAAAGTAGTAATAAATCTAAATTTTCGATTTCAGATGTAATATTTATGAAAATATATGAACTTGTGAACCCATAAAAATTCTCAAATATCAGTGACCAATTACATCATTTTAGGGAAAATAAAAATAAAAATTGGACCTTCTAACCAAAAAGAAGGACTAGAAATATTAGTTGCAAGGAGGAAAAATATTTCCCAATTGAAAAAAGTGACATATGTGGTTTTATTTGATAACAAAAATAGAATATTAGGTTTTATAGATCCAAACAATTCGATAAAAAACATAGGAGTTAAAGTGACAAGAAAAAAAAGTAAATATGTAAAAATTCTACATAAAGACATAACAGAAAATCCCGACGGTGTTAAATTTGGGGATCAAGATAGCACAATACGTAAAGTTTGATACTAAAAATGCACAAAAGATAAAGCTCGAGGACTAAATTACATAATTAAAAATGAAACACGTCTAATAATTTGGCATATATTCTTTTATTTTTCTCCACGAGTGGAACACGGATAAATTATATTGTAATAATAATAATAATAATAATAAATTTTAAAAGCTTATTGTAGTTGTTGTCCCATGTGATGAGCATTTGTCATGTCACTTTCCCAACGGTCTTCAAACGGCTACATTTTTCCTTTATCCTTTTGGCTATGCAATTTGTTTGGTCAACTTTTTCCCATGTGGCTCTAACATTCCACCCTAGTTGCAATTTTTTTTTAGCTAATCACTTAATTTATTTCCAACTAAAAGAATTATATATATATATAACTTAAAATTTTCAACTTATTCTAGTCAAAATACCCACTAAACTCAATTTAAAATTAGAACAACCAAATATTGTCTAACTTTTAAGGAAAAACTAAAAAATGAAAACTTGTCCAACAACCAATGTATATTGAAGATAATGTATGTTTATGGGAGTATGAAAAAAATAAAAAAATATTGAATGATTAAGTTATGCAATTATTATTAATTTTAAGAGCAAAAAAAAAAAAGTATGGTTGTAATTAATTTATATTATAATTTGATTTGATTATGTTTCCATATTTATATCCTTTTGATTATCTATACAGGAGCTCATTGTGGCTCTCTACTATAATTAGCAATAAAAATTATTCTTTATTTTCTTTTATATTTTTAATATAGTACCAAAACCTACAATATTTGTGGCCTGAAACTCTAAAACTATCGCTCCAGCGGCAGTTTGTTGCAAGTACCGCCATGTGGAATGGTTGTAACTCCCAGCCTACACTACTTTTTTTTTTTTTTTCATAGCTTTCGCATAATAAAACAGTTTTCTTCCATATCTCTATTGTTTTCCATCATAAATCAACATATCTCCCAATTTAAACACCATGATTATTATGCTATTATGACTATTATATTTCAAATTATTCATTCTAAAATTTCATACAGTTTGTAAATTAAATTAATTTATTTATATTTTTTTGTGCTCCATCAAACTATTTTAATATTTAATTTGAGCAGATGATACCTCAATTTAGTCATTGGTAGGCGGGATTCTAATTTAACCAAAAAATAAGAGAGAAACCCAAAATTGACTGTCAATAGAGGAAATTCCAAATTTATCATTTTTTTTATTATTATTGAATTTAAAATTTTAAGAGACTAATTTCATCTACTTTTCTAAATGATTCTTGTTCTCCTCCTCCTTCTTATATCTATCACAACGAGATATTGTTTTATGTGAGAAAAATACCGAATTTACAACTTATGACTGTTATCGTCATATTTACAAGATGATATTCCGACATTACTGCATTCTCATTTTGAAAGTGTGTACTGAAAATAATATATACTAATAGAAGTATGAAGAGAACAAATAAGTGTTGAAAGATTAAGTTATGCAATTATTGTTAACTTTGGAAATAAGAAAATGACAAGGTTGTAATTAATTTATATTATGATTTGATTTGAATTAATTATATTTCCATCTTTATGTCTTTAGCTTATCTATATAAGGTGTCATTGTAGCCCTACAATAATACATGAGTAAAGATTATTCTTCCTTTTCTTTTATATTATTTAATATAGTATCAAAACTTACGACATCTGTGGCCTCAAACTCAAAAACTACCCTTTTAGCGGTTGTCAGTTGCAAGTGCAACCATAAATATTGTTTGCAACTAGCGACTCACCATACATATTTATTTTTTTCTTAGTTTTCAATTCCATATTTATTCTATTTTTCACCATTAATCAACATGTCTCTTTATTCAAACACAATAATTATTATGTTATTATGGTAATTTCAAACTGTCTCCTCTAAAATTTCATACAGAAAGTGAGTTAGGTTTATTTATTTTTATTTTATTTTATTTTTTTATCAAACTATCTTAATCTTTAATTAGAGTGGGCGAGATCCCAATTTGACTTTTGACAAACGAGATATGAATTTGACCCAAAAATAAGGGAGAAGATTCCAAATTGGTTGTCAATCGAGAAAGATCCCAAATTGGCAACTTCATTTTTTTTATTATTGAATTTTAGAAATTAAAAAGCTAATTTTCTTTCTCTTTCTTCTTCTTCTTCTTTCACTTTCACCATGCCAATAAAAAAAATATTACTCTCTTTTATATAATTTAATAAGATGGATTATAATTTTTTTCCCCCTAGTTTCTCCAATTTTAGCGCTTGTTAGAGACCAAGCATATTAGCCCACAAATTCGTGTTTTAATGTCATATATACGGGGGGAAATGCTATATGTCTCCTTGTGATTTGGAAAATTTATATAAAATTTTCTTGTATTTTGTTTATTACCTATAATTCCCTTATGGTTCTAAATTCCCTCTATAAAAATTTAATTCCTCACCAAAAGCGATATACACTTACTTAAGTGTGAATAAATTGTATGTTATTTTTGCCACTACACATCCTAAAATGACAAAATTATCATTTATAAATCAATTACAAGTAAGATAAATTTTAATTTTAAATTTGATTTTCTACAATCATCCATAATTCTTAGTAATGATGCTTGAATATATTAGTAAAATTATACTCGTTTAATGAGAAGTTAGAACAAATCTCATGTTACTTTAAATAAATAGCAATGCCAATAATTGATGTATGATGTATCTCTAGGATAATGAACAACCGATTACGTGTCATCACATACAAACATATTCTCAAATATGTTATATTTTCTATATTATTTATTTAATTTGTTATATTCGTATAAAAGATTAAATAGAATCCCATTCTTATCTTTTATTCTCTACTTTAAGTATTTACTTAATTACATTCTTATGTTTTTTAGTTTAATACAGAGAAATATAAATTTATTTTTCCATATATTAGTTAAATGAGTAGGATTAATAGATTTAATGACAGATAGCTTTTTATATTCAAAGTAAAGGACAAAATAATCATAAAAAATTAAAAATTAAGACCAAAGATGTTAATTGATAATTTATTGAAACCTGAATGACCTAATTGATCAAATTAAAACTAATGGATGCTAACTAATTATGGGACAAATAAGTACAAGTTTTGGTAATGCCAAATGCCCAAAGGCAATAAGTATATATCTAAAATCTTCGGAAATGCTTTAAAAATAACGAAAATGACTGACGTTGGCTTTTTATCCTATCTTTTGGCCATATACGAAATTTTGATTAACTTATATAATATTTTTTTTTTTTGGGCTGCTATACAAATTTGGACTTTTCAACCATCCACACCCAAGGAGGGTATATACTGCTGTTAGTGGACCCTTAGAGTTTTAGTAATGTGTAAAATATATTCGACAAATTTTATTTAATGACAGACCATCGTAATAATATAAAACCTTATGTTTCATAAAAGTTAATGGAATGTTACGCATTAAAATTAAAATTTTGATGTGTTGATATTAATGTCTTTTATTCATTCCCCACAACATTATTCGACGAACTTATTTATGCATTGCAACATTTTTGGCAAATATATATGTATAGATATATGTATTTAAAATTGTAAGCAATAGGTTCAAGGAGGGTAGTCTGATTTTTCCTCCCTCTGCCGTCCTTAAATTTTTTTCCCACTCAATCAATCTGATTGAATCCCAATCATTTTTAATTATCAAAATCATAATATTCATTTAACCTGTATCCTTTTGCTTTGTGTTTATTTTACCCATATCCGTTCATTTGAATCCAATGGAACTTTTAGATTCGAAAAGTTCAACATTAATTCTATTTAGTGACGAAATTCCATGTTAGTAAAGATAAAAATTTGCCATCAAAAAGTAGCTGCATAACAAAATAAATTGTGGTGACAATATGTTAGAAATGTTACAGAATTCAAAAAATCCATCACACAGTTATATGGTTAAATTTAAATGTTACCAACTCATCAAAAGCAAGTTTAAAAGTATCCATGAGTAAATTGCATTCCATTATGAAAAATATCACCAACTGCTAAATAAAATGGCACCATAACTAATTTAGTGACGATTATTATCTTTAGCAAGAAGATTATGCATTTTTGCGGCTAAAGATACTCAACGGACTCTTTAACTTTAAGAACGTAAAGAGGTTTTAATGGAAGCGGTTAAATTATGTAATAGAAATAAAGAATAGGTGGTAAATTTAAATAAACAAAATTACATGGGGTAACATGAAACATTGGCGAAATGTGTAAAAATGGAACTTTCCCTTATCAAAACAACTGTGTCTGGCTGATCTATGCTTTAATAACTAGACAATAGAAGATCTAATCATTTCTTTGTTATTCAAATAGCCATTATTAATGTTGCCTAATTTATTTATTTTGTTTCATAATTTGTTTACTAAAATCCGGTCTCCATATTTTTCTTCATGATCTTGAATACACATTTGCTTATTAAGAGCTAGTCTATATTTTCCCCCGCGTGATATTTTTAGAGTTCGAGACAGTTAGATGTTTCCTGAGCACTTGAATAACCAAAAGTATAATTAAAAATTCAAAACTTATATGTCCTTGATCATCATATTTTAGAAGTTTAAACTTCTCATTGGTTCTGCTCATGTCGGTCTCTTTGGTGATTATAGCCTTATAGGACAAGGAGATCTAGAAAACAGAAGCGATCAATAGTTGTTACCATTAACATCGGTAATCTTTATATATGCATATACATATTCATGTTAGAGGACAATTAGAAACAACAACGGGGAGTAGGCATCGTGTTTTCCCTCGCCAACAAGTACGACAAACAATGATACAACAGTGTGAGGATTGTCGGAAAAACTGGGGTCGTTGTGGTCATTGCGCTAGCAATCAATTTTGTTTGGACCAAATCGTCCGTGCCACCTGCCTGCAATCAATGATACTGCATGTTTTTAAATTTTTTTTAAAGTATATTATGCTTGGATGAAAACAAGCTTTTTAAACTAAAACTATTGGCGACGTATCTGTTGGCACCATAACCTATCAACTTTGCCAATTTGGCCTATAAATTTATCAATTTCCCCCATTTAGTACCCTAATGTCGAAGGCGTTAGCGTGGCTTTCACGTGACAATTGAAAGAGTGTGCCGGAACGACTCTCATCCCAGACGTTTCGCATGTGTAAGTATGCTTGAAACCCGATTAACGCATTTCAATCATAACAAACTAAATGAATCAATTCACCCAATTAAACCTAATTTAGCCTAATCAATTAAGCTAACTAGCAATTAGATCGAATTCAATTTTAAATTTGCTCAATCATCCTATATTATCTCAATTAATCAAAACACCTCCGTAAAAAATAAAACCTAAATTAATCACTAACTAATTCAATTAATCAAACTACATCAACCAAACCTAAATTGACCCAATCAAATGTAACTTAGCAGTTCTTTTAACTTGAATAAAACTTGAAAAAGTGGTGTTTGACTCATAGTTTCCATGCTCAACATTGGAAGCAGTTACATGAAACGAGAAGCAGAAAATATAACTTCAAAATTATACGAGAAACGGGAAGTTAATAGATTATAAATTATCAAATAAACAATATATGATTTTACCTGAAATAGTAAGTTATAATAAAAAATACATACATTAAAGAAATATTATATCATAAAATAAAATAACTTTCTCATATTATAAATAGTATTAATACTCCAAAAAAAACTTCTGCATTAAAGATAATTCATTTTTTGCAAATTTTCTAGTAGTAGTTATTGATATGAATTCGGAAAACAATTTTTTTTTTTTTTTTACATCGAATACGTCCAAGGCCAATATAATTTCTTCACGGTATAGCTGTGTTGTAGCTAGTGTTTCGAAACAGCTCGTAGTTTGCTACGTCAAAGGCGGCAAATGCTCCGATTGGCCAATTTGCTCCTATTCTTAGGAAGTCACTGAACCGTTAAGATTCTATACATACAAGTCAATACATATAGTTTATTCACAAGCAATTAGAAAATGCATAACTTCCTATCAGAAAAAAACAAGAAAAAAGAAAAAGCATAACTTGTTAACCTGTATATGAACAAGATTCATTCCTTGTGCATGTATATATGTACCGGCTAATACAAACTGAATAAATAAATAAATAAATAAATCCAATATTAAATATCATAATTTGAGCGCTATCATTGAATTTAATCTACCAAATTTTCTTATTCAACTCTCTCGGTTTTTAAAAGATAATAAAAAATAAAGGAAAAAATTTAGAGAAAATTAAAAAATCGGAATGATCCTTATTAATATGAACATATTAAAATATGGTCCCTAAAAATGTGTCAATTCGATAAAGTTTTGTAAGAAAGTGCACAAATGAGGGTAAAAACATCTAAATTTTATTGAATAGAAAGAAATAGAATAATGCATATATTTGGAAAAACAAAACACTACAAGAGGAATAAAAAATAACTGCATTAGCAAATAAATAATGAAAGATGAAAATTAAGTAAAGTTTGGAAGTTTTGAAGAATAGTAACTGGGTCTACCTGAATTGGACCCGTTAGGTTTTTAGGTCTGTAGGCAGCAAATCGTGTAGGTTTGCGGGTCTGAATGGCAATGTGGAATGGAACCCATACCCGCAAGTACATTGGTCTGGATTGTGTGTGGGTTGGGTTTATCGGCATGTCACTGGACTAACATGGTATGTCTGTCAATTATCACAGGCTCATATAGCTCATTCAACAGTTGGGCTCGAGACGGGTCTGCTGTCCGAATTTGCAAGTCTGGTTTCATGCCTAGCCCTGAGGTTCACGAGATGTATTTTTACAGGTATTGTGCAGATCCAACGTGGTGGTTACGAATCGGACCACCACCGATATTTGGTATAGCGCAAAAATGTGGGTCAAATGAACAACATCATTGACAAACAAGAGCTCAACAACAAACCTCCAACTCTCGAAAAAAATCCCCAAAATTAAAATAATCGATACATACATACGCATACAAAATATGAGTCACAAGCAACGGAGAAAAATACACTATTTCTGGCGTACGTGAATTTGTTACTCTGCAGGCGCTCTAATATTTATTCCCCAATCCCACGCTCAGAGTCATACATACAAACATATATGCATCCATTTCTCACATACAGACAAATACATAATGACACATTACACTAATACAACTGGTACATTAGATCAATAGACCAATACAACATATATACACATTAATATGCATATTGCATAGTCTCTTCAGAGAATGGTGATAAGTTTTAGTCATAATTTTTTCTAGCTTTTCTAATGGCTCTCTGTTAGAGACTTACGGAAGAAGATTTTGTTAATTTGTTAAGCCGATGATGTGGAACGACAAATATGACGCTTATCCAGTCGGGTTAATAATCTTCTTAATCCTAATTACAGGTACTAATCTGTGTATATATATAATCTTAATATGATTAGTACTCTGTATCTTCTTAATTCTGAACTGATAATCATCCCTCTCTTTAGGCTTTGGTGATCAGTTTTGAACTTTTTTTTCGAATTGATTTTGTTCTTAAATTTGCTTATAATTGATGCTCATAGGCATAATTATTTATCTATTTGCTATTCAATTTCTTAGGTTCCAAATTTCTCAATCTGTTTGCCTAGAAATGATGATAATTTGTTTTTGGCCCCTTCAAAATGAACTTGTGTGATAATTTTTGTTTTTTCACAATCACGAATTTGTTTGTAATTTTTAGACACTATATATTCATCCTCCCCATATGCACAATCATGATAGTAAAATTTTGATA
>MKEJ01020000.1:0-14992 GCA_001753735.1 Embelia ribes
AATTAATTTAGATTATGATTTGATTTGATTATATTTCCATCTTTATGTGTTTGGATTATCTATATAAGGAGCCCATTGTAATTCTGCAATATCACATCAATAACTCTTTCTCTTTCTCTTCTATTTTTTATTATTTAACGGATTGAAGATGACAAATCAGGAGAGAATAAATTAACTTTTTTTTTAAAAATTATCGAATTGAAAATATTCCCCTCATGTTTTAGTAAAAGTAAAAATGTTGGAAATGGTAAGTTTTTGCCTATTAATTTGGGAGTTTCTAATCATTAATTATGTTTGTTATGAGATTTTAACTTAAAAAATATGCGTTGTGATTTTTCATTAATTGTGGAATTTTACCCATTAATGGGTTTACCCAATAATTTTGTTATTATAACTCATGAAGTAATTTCCTTTCAACAATTTATTTTAAGTGGGATCCACTTAAAATATTTAGCTGTTTTCGGGTGGATAAAAAAGCTCTTGTAGCGAGCCTCGAGACAGAATGCAAAAATGATGAATTATGTTAATGGAAATTTATTTCAAAGTGGCTAGAACTAGATACAGACCTCTTTCAATTCGGTTGGATAGTATTTATGCTGAACCAGCCTGAAATATTAGGAACGGCTATGAGACCCTCTTAGTTCAATTAGGACCTTGTTTAGGTCTGGCTAGCATGAAATAGATTTCGGTTAACCTAAGGCTAGGTTTAATTAGAATGAGGTAGCGCGCGGTGACCATTCAATTAATTGAAAGCTCTGCATATTTTGGGAGTTACAAACTCAAAAAAAAATTTAATAGTGACGTTTTGGCTTATTTAAAACCTCCTCCATTTCATTTATGTATATATATAATCTATTCTTTAGCCATTTAGTAATGGGACACAATGAGGAAAAGAATAGAGAAAAAAAAGATATCCTCGTCATATATAATCACAATAATGCACACACACGCACATTCATTTTAGACAAAGAATATCGTACCATCAAAAGTTTGACTAGATATTTCGAGTGCAACTTCTTTTGGGGCGTATAAAGTATACATTGTACCTTGTGAATTCATTATCGGTGCAGCCCATAAGCAAATCGATGGCGGACATATTGAGTTTAAGGGGGATACAGACTTTTTGTGATCTCATTTGGGATTCAATCCGATTAAGTTCAATTTTCTGTTGGTAAATGTGTTTAAAGGCTATAATTTTTCATCACAATCAATTTATAATTTCAATTTCTGCCAATGAAATAAGATTTCTCTTATTTCTATCTCATTCTTTCTTTTGTTATTTATTCATAAATTATTATTTAGTTACAGCGACCCAAACAAATAATGAATATGAGATGAATGATTTAAGTGTATGAGCAAATAAAATGTTGAAAAGTAAAATAAGGAGGAATACTATACTCGATGATATATAGTGCTTCGGTAATAATTTTGCTAGTTGTGAATTGACAAAACTTTTACGTCCACTTCTTCAAGATTTTCCCTTCAGTTTCCTTCGGTATAGTGAGAAACTTTACACGTTAAATGGTTGGTTAGTGTTTTGGGTCATAGACTAGACTGTTCTTAAATAGATTTTTAGGTATTATTTGAAACCGTTATACCTTGAGATTTCCAAATTTATAGTTTGGGCTTATACTCACATTCCAAGTGTAATACTGTTCAAAACTATCCAAAACTCTCTCAAGAAAATTGTTATAAGACTTAAGCTATCCGAATTTCTAGTTTGAACTTACTTTCATAAACCGAGTGTAATACTTCTCAAAATTACCCAACTTACTAAAAAATGGGAATTTATAAACTACTCTCAAAATTACAACAAATATAAAATAAAAATTTCTTACTCAAATCCTCTAAAAAAATTATAACAGAAGTTTTATACAAATGAAAGTGAATGGAATGGGAACTTGAAGATTTCAAATTTTAAGATTTTGCTTTTGACTTTTCAACTTGTAATACGTATTCTTGGTTATTTAGTGGAGTGTTGAGGAAGAATTTAAATCAAATTTGAAGGGGACAAGACCGTAGCTAAGACTGCACACTTGTCTCCACGCTGAGCCATCACGAGCGGTGCTTTTACTTGTTATGTCTGCTTTTGTCTGGAGATACAAAGTCACCTATTCGGTGGTTGTCGGAAGCAGCTAGACCGTCGAAAGGTCGTCGGGCATAGTCAACTAACTTAGATTTTTCAGCACTTTGATCTTTCATTAATCAACTCTGCCATTAAGGGTCCGGTAATCTGTCGACGATAGGGACCCTCCAAACACTAGTCGGATAAGCTAAAAAATTAGCCTTGAAGATTGTCTCGAGTCATAACTTTTTTATTTCATTTTTTACACCATTAACACCTTGTCCGTTTATTAATTATTGCACAATATGTTTACATACAACATTAGATAAAATTGTAATTACAACAACGATACAAGACTTATATATTTTTCATAATTTTTGCTATCATAATTTTTTTTTAATTTTAAATTACTTTTTCACGATGGCACACTTTTTTTGTGAAAAATAAATAATGTATTGTTATCAGATGCCGAGTATTATTTAGTTGCCATATCTATCATTATGAACGAAATACTAAGCAACATCATCATCATGAACGAAATACTCGAACATCACACACAAGTCAAACATCAACGATAGAATGATAACATGATTAATGTCACAAATAATATAACTGTTAAATATTATATCCCATATCAACTAATAATAAGCTTAAACTATTGTATATAATTATATACATATATATAATTATATATATGTATGCTAAATTTTTTTAAGTTGTGTTACTATCCGCTTCTCATAAGTCGTGTCGATATCTACTTTTTCCATAACGTCCTAAGTTCTAAAGTTTTTCTTCCTAACTTGAGAGGGTGTTCTTGTTTATTAAAGACCGCAATGAATTTTCTATCTGACTTGAGGGAGAGTTTTTGTTTAACTGAAACTACAAGATTAAAGATTGCAAGACTAAATACTGAAGATTTTGATGTCCAAAATGTACATTCAGGTTACCCTTCATATTCATTTTGCAATGGAAGGATGCCCATATAATTTATATGCAAAAGTTGACGTGGGATATAATATTTAACAATAACCAATGTTCACAAGCAAACATGATATATACATTTATTCTAAAAATAATAACACGATCATTAAGAAAATTTATAATATAACAATTATTAATTTTGTCTGTCAAAATAAATAGTTTTGGGGTCAACAAATGGACAACTGAAATTCTCGCAATATGTTTTTAGCCCTTAAAATATATGGCTGCACAAATGTCAAAAAATTGGATCTCCGGCCCAATGAAAACAAAGTCCATATTCTGTTAAATTAGTTTAGAAAAATATTACCCTCACGGCCTTTTCTGTTTGGAAGACATACTAGTATATTACCCGGTAATCGACCCAATTCTTAATTTGTCTTATTTGACACTTATTTATTTATTCTATTTTACAAGCAAAAATTATTTTTTCTTTGATTATTTATTCCATTCATTTTTCCTTTGAAATTTAAAAATATAATCAAAGAAACTTCTTTCTTTTTTCATTTAAAAATAATACTACTGCCTACACTATAGTAAACGTTTTTTTATTCAAAATATATAGTCACCTTATAAATTCTATTATTTTATTTATTTGAATTTACTAATTATTAACTCTATTTTTTTTTACAGACAACTTTTCATTAGAAATGAGAATAGAACAGAGTTACATAACCAACCCCAACAAAGCAAAAGCAAAGCTACCTGCAATTGTGGAAACTAGACCAAAATGCTAGGAAATTATGTCTAAGATGAGAGAATAAATCTAAACAATACTGCTAACATTATTCATTGCCTTCCTGTTATTCCAAACTTTATCCAGGGGTCGAGACCATTCACGAGTCATCTCTCCAAAGCAGAATAAATTTATATGCAATGCATCCAAAACCTATAGTATGAGCCCAAGAGTTCTCGACTCTGTTTATTTTCTCCATCATACTCAAAAGTATTTTTTCCCTCATGTTTTGACAATTGTATACAATAGAAATTAGTGTCCAATCTCGACATGCCTCACCGAGTCAGAACGAACTATAATTTTCTACCATCCATTGTTTGTCGCCATCTCCAAGGCCATAAAACATGCGCTAAGTTCTTCCCTAAATACGTGCGATCTGCTAACCTTTTGCGTAACCATTGCCCAAAGTTTTTCTTTTGACATTCGAGCAACCGCAACTATAATTAAAAATTACCTCTAATGGCCATTCACTCTCAAGATTTATCACATCCTCACTAAATCTACACGGTATCAAGATATTTTTGTGTTTCTCGTAAATTTCATAACTATCTCAAATATCAATTATATTATTTGTCCCTCCTCGAACTGACCTGATAAAATTATCTACTTTTACGGCCGTAGCTCAATGGATAAAATCATGTAATTTAATTATTTATAATATCACTTTGTTTCTGTACCCCACCATTTTATTTTATATTTTTTAAACCGGCGTGCATCATCCCTCGGAAATCACTTCCAAGTTCAAATAATCAAGCTGAACAGTTAGATCATAAGATACACCTGCAAAATAAACGCCCAATATTTTATCTACATATTTTTTCTCATTGCTATTATTTTTATCCTCTTAAGGTTTGATTGGTCGTAATTTTTAAGCAAAAAAAATTACTTATTTACAGTTAAAAAATAAAATTAAATGCATGCATGTTAAATTCTTTCGTTTATTTAAGCAAATATTACCTGCCTTTTAAAAATAAACAAACTATAAAATTGTAACTTAAATTGAAAGAAAAAAAACAAAAAAGCACTTAGTGGCAAGCTTTGTCATTATACAAAGAATCGAGTTCAGCCCAGATTCATTGCTCTGCAACAGCACCCACTTTGTCTTTTTCATCAATCAAGCAAAGGAAAGAAGAAAAAAAAGACTAGAGCTTCAAATTCTTCTTCTGGGTTTCAATTATGTTAACAAAAGATTGATTTTTATTGACATTAATTGAATTTGGTGAATTGGGTATTCATCTGTTTTCTTCAATGGGGACTGTTCAGTGCCCATTTGGCCCCAATTTCCATGAGATTTCTAGGGTTTTGCAACCCAAATTCAATTTCTATGCATTTGGGGATTTTCCAAGGCCCAACCTTTACCCAAATTCATCTTCTTCCTCTTATTCTAAGGTAAGAATCTCATTAATTTTTTATAGATGATGTGGCATGATCAGATACATGTGGGTTTTTATTTTTTAGTTTCTTAGTTGTATCTTTAAAGTTGTTCTTGTTTAACTATTGAGAGCATTTACACCCGCCTTTCCAAAGAGGCTTTCTATTTCTCAAATGAGAAAGATAAAGAAGAAATGTTGAGAATTCCATTTTTCTGTTGCAGAAAATTTCTATTGACTTGCTCCAATTTTCGTCAAAATATAAAACCATGCCATCATATTTGAGAAATATTTTTTCCTCATTTTTTGTTTTATTTATATATTGATATCTTACTCTAATAGAAAGTTTATTCAGAAAGCCTGAAATTGGCCAATTTCTATTTTGCAAGTGAAATGGCTTTCTAGAAAGTAAGATTTGGAAACTAAATGAGAAATGCTTGTGTGCATGCCCTAACTGCAAATGTTGTAGCAGTTGGATATATATATCCATTCATTTATAGTACTAATTTTCCCATCTAACTATTTGAGTGAAGATATGAGGAAGAGGATATATTTATTTTATAATCAGGTTGTTTATATGTATGTAATAAAACATGTGTGTTAGGTTACTTGTTTAATCTGCCGGGTCTCGAGACACTCCACCTGCTTCCCTATTTCTATTCTCTAAATTCTAATCCGTATAGCTTGAAATCTAAAATTGAGGAACTGGAGATGAACATTGTTCCTTAGTTCAAGGGAGCATTGTAGCAAACCCCATATATTTTTGGAGATTGAGTAGTTTTAGACACTGTTCTAAGAGTTTTCTTGGCCCTAAAATTTAGGGTAGAGATCCCTTTAGGTCACTTGTTCTAAGAGTTCTTAGCAGTTGGCCGCTATTTTTAAGTATATACGGTATATTCGCGCGTAGAATAAGTTCAAATCTAATTTTGTGCACAGATGAATCTAAGAAAGCCACTTGTCTGTTTCACACATATAAAATTCCTTCAAGGATGATATAATCGCATTTGGGTGATCCGTTTGCAAAAGTTATATGTTTGTTGATTGCCTGTATCTCTTTCCTCCCTTATTTTTTTTGGGTTTAAAAATGTGAAGATTTTGTTGAACATGATAAGTATGGTCATTGTTTGAACAAGCTATAAAGATGACATTTGTGATGCAGCGGCTTGTTGGTCGAGTAAATTCATTACCCGATGTGGGAGATTTCTTTTGGGAGAAAGTTCCTACACCCATACTTGATATGGTTGAAGATCCCATTCACTTAAAACACTTGTCCCGAAAGGTTAATGTTGCCATCTTTCTCATATGTTTTACCTTATGCGATTTTTAGAGGTGCTGCCCTGTAATCTTAGTGACAATACTCTCTGCAGGAACTGAAACAACTGGCTGATGAAATCCGTTCGGAGTTAGCTTTTTTGATGATTAAAACTCAAAAACCTTTAAGACCTAGTATGGCCGCAGTGGAGTTAACGATTGCTATACATCATGTTTTTCATGCCCCTATGGACAAGATATTGTGGGATATGGGGGAACAAGTACGGGTTTCTTTGATATTGTTCTTTAAATTCACTGCTTTTCTTCTCTTCTTCACTTTTTTCAGGACGGTTCGAAAATGAATTTGCGGAAAGCTCCTTCGATTTATAGTAGTTTGATTTGTGGATGTGAAGAATTTTAAGTTAGCTAAACTAGCATTCTGCAGGCTTCTATAATTTGGGTTTTGAAATGAGAATTTTCAAAAAAAAAAGCTGTTCTAGGAAAAAATTCATGAAACACGTTCTCTATTTTAGCGTTTTCACACTAAATTATAAACTGGCTTAATCAAACAGACTTATGCACATAAGATTCTGACGGGAAGACGGTCCCTCATGCACACATTACGACAAAAAGATGGCATTTCAGGTTTCACATCACGAGCTGAGAGCGAATTTGATCCATTTGGCGCTGGACATGGATGCAACAGTATTTCTGCTGGACTTGGTACGACTAGTTCCTATCTTTTTGCAATTTATTATATTCACATGTCACCCTTCAGTTATGACTGCTTGTTGTCGTGATATTAAGTGCCACTAATTTAATCTTTTTTATTCTATCTAGGTGGGCATGATTTTCTCTTCTTTTTCCATATCTCAAAAATATAAAGCAGGAAATAATTTAGTTTTGATAGAACAGTCTTCGATATTACTGCTAATTAAAGTTTGACAAATTTAAATTTATGCATTATCCGCCGTACATTTTCCATAGATTGGATGGTAATCTTCAGATCTCAAGTAGAAACAGAGACGTTGGAGAAACTTAGAAACATCACAGAGGATATTATTAAAAAGTATTAATTTTGTAGTTCTAGCCTTTTGCGGGAAACTCTTCGCTAGATGGTTCCTAAAATAGTGTTTAAATTATTATTAAGTGAACACCCTAGCTGGGTGCCTGGGAATCTACAGAACTAAGTTTGTTACTTTGGCTTTATTTTATGGGAAACAAAAATTGACCTAACAAGAAAATAGAACGGAAAGGTAGGGGTAGACCTGTAAGTGCGAGATATTGATGTAGGAACAGAAATAAAAGATAGAGGTAAACATGATAGAATAGGGATGCAAGTGATATAAAAGGACGTGTATTACAAAGATTAATGAGCAAGCTGCTTTAGATAGGAATGAGCAACTTCACGACCCGCGTGATATCTTATTTTGAATCCATTTAGCCAGCCCCAATTTCTTGGGATCTAAAGCTTGGATGATGATGATAATAATTATTAAAACAGAAAAGTTTTTTAGAAGTTTCATTTGTTTCCACCACAATACCACTGAAAATGAAGTCAAGACCAGAAACTTAAAATTTTGAGTAATAACCAAATGTACTTCCTAGATTTTTTTTATTTATGATAATTGGTCTAGTTTACAACCTGTGTGGTAGAGAAATCACTCTCAGGATTTCTCCGGGTACTGGTTCTGCTACTCTGTTTCTTTTCGTGTACTCATATCCATTTCTTGCATTGACCTCGAAATTGCAAAATGAAATCATGTGGTTTCGGTATTTCAGGAATGGCAGTTGCACGTGATCTTAAAGGCAGAAGAGACCGTGTTGTCGCAGTAATTAGTAATTGGACAACAATGTCCGGGCAGGTCTTTGAAGCAATGAGCAATGCAGGTTATTTAGACTCGAACATGATTGTGATATTAAACGACAGTCGTCATACCTTACTCCCAAAAATCGACGATAGTCTTAAGACACCTATAAATCCCGTGTCTAGTACTCTAATCAAGCTGCAGTCAAGTAAACATTTCCGCAAATTGAGAGAAGTTGCCAAGGTAAGCTCTAGTTACCCCCTGAATTTTTTATTTTATATAATTGACAGGGAATTTGTTTGAAAGATCAAAAGGGTTTTTCTCCATTTATAATTCAAGTCATTTTTCGTGCCCAAACTTTTATGCAACTTTTGTAGTGTGGTGAAGGATTGCACTGAAATACCAAAGGGAAATGCATTATTTTACTAATCCACTGTTACTGGATTTATGATTATCATCCAGGATTGATTAGTTTGAACTATGCAGAGGGATTGGGTTGCATATTTCTTTCGTCGTATTGTATAATAAATGGATTAAAGTCACAACCTAATGAAAGAACCCATAAATAGGCTCAGGAAGTTATTTGGTTTAATCGTTGATCTCATCATGATCTCAATATTTAAAAAACTGAAAACCCTGACAAATGAGTTTTCTCACAAGAAACTCAAGCACCTATAACCCAGAATAACACCTCAACCAAGCTGGCCCATCATTTCCGACGTTGTAGGTTACATCTTAATTGAGTACTATCTATTTCTTTCGGCAGGGTTTGACCAAGAGAATTGGTAGCGGAATGCATGAGTGGGCAGCCAAGGTTGATGAGTTTCTACGCGGTATGATCGGTCCACCAGGATCAACTCTATTCGAAGAGCTAGGGTTGTACTACATCGGCCCAGTTGATGGACACAACATCAATGATCTTTTATGTGTTTTAAACGAAGTGGCGTCTCTGGATTCAATGGGTCCAGTGTTGATTCATGTAATTACAAAGGATGGGGAGAATGTGCAAGACAGCAAAAAGGGTGAAAATGTGCAGGATAACGATGAAGGTGTGTTTCTTTTGTATGTCGCTGCCTTGTTCTATTGTTCTATTATTTCTTGTTACTAATCATTTCTGCTTAAATGTTAGATTATATTTGAGTCAAGCTTAGAATGGCGATTAAAGAAAGTACTTGAAAGGAGAATTTACAATTAACACTTTTTTCTTATTTTTATTGAATTACTTCTTGAAAATAATAGATTAGTAAATTTTGTCTTTATGAATGGGTTGTTTGTGAAAAACTATACAAGAGCAACAAAATTCTCAATTTGGAGTTCTTGAAATTGGAGGCATAAGACGGCTCACTTGTTCTCCTTATGGTCAAGTCATTCATGTTTGCCAACGTTTTTAATATTTTATGGGGTTTTGTTTTTTAGGTGCAGATTCAAATGAGCCTGCTTTCACGCCACGTAACACTCGCCTACAAACGTATAGTGATTGGTTCGTGGATGGTATGATATCGGAGGCCGAGAAAGATAAAGACATCGTAGTAGTTCATGCGGGAATGGGAATGGAACCTCCACTTCGGCAATTTCAGGAGAAGTTTCCGGAAAAGTTCTTCAATGTGGGAATGGCCGAGCAGCATGCCGTCACCTTCTCCGCTGGCTTGTCCTGTGGGGGTTTAAAGCCCTTTTGTATCATCCCATCTTCGTTTCTACAGAGAGCATATGATCAGGTGGTTCACGATGTTGATCGGCAAAAAATTCCAGTGCGGTTCATTATTCCAAGTGCGGGGCTGGTGGGGTCCGATGGGCCCACCCAATGTGGTGCGTTTGATATAGCGTTCATGTCATGTTTGCCAAACATGATTGTGATGGCACCAGCCGATGAGGATGATCTGATTCATATGGTAGCAACAGCGGCTCGTATCGATGATAGACCAATATGTTTTCGCTATCCCAGGGGTGCTATTGTGAAGATGAATAATTTGATATGCCCTGGTGTCCCAATTGAGGTATTTGATGTCTGTTTATGTTCCGTTCTCTTCATATAACAACTCGTTCCAAACAAGCCAATTGAGGATGCTCCTTTTATTTCATTTTCCCCCAAATGTGGTGAAAGTCTATAAAAAACAATAAGAAAGAAAAGGATAAGCACCTTGAATTGCAATCTGGCGATTGGATTTATTCTATCAAGTCACCCTCATTTGACTTGGTGCATGACATATCCCTTCTGCCGTAACTTTCTACCTCTAATGCTCAGCACAACAGAAGTAATTGTATTTTGCGCACAACCAGTGTATTTTTGAATTTTCAGTGCTCAGATGATATTACTTTTTTTGTTATATGCTTCTGTATCTGTCTGCGAGTATATGGTAATATGTGTTTGCATATTCAGTGTCGATTGGGTGCAACCTGTAAGCTTGGTGGATTAAGTCAGGTAAAACAGACATTTGATGTTATGGCCCTAAAACATGAGGGGAGAGAAAAGGACGTCGGTATCAGTAAAGATTTACATACGGAGTCTTGGAGTTGGTAGTTTCCATGATCTCGTGGAACCAAAAATATATACATTTTGGTCAGCTCAACAGAAGCAAGCTAAAAAGCTAGATTTTCCCCACTGCTATATTTTTTGCTTATTTAAAAAGCTGGAATATGAGCTGGGCAACCATGACGAGTGTTGTGAAATCACAGCTCATAAGCCATGTTTTGCAAATAAGATAGCTGTGAATCTGCAACCAAATTAGTACTCAGAAACAAAAGCAAGAATGCATTTGGAGATGAGAAAAACTCGAAACATGAATAACTTGTTACTTTCTGTTATTGTCAGATTGGAAAAGGTAGAATTCTTAGAGAGGGTAACGACGTCGCTTTGCTTGGTTACGGAACTATGGTTCAGAACTGCCTTAAAGCTCATTCACTTCTTTCGAGTCTTGGAATCGAGGTCACAGTTGCAGATGCAAGATTTTGCAAGCCACTTGATATAAATCTTGTTAGGCAACTTTGTGAAAACCATACTTTCTTGATAACTGTTGAGGAAGGTTCCATTGGAGGATTTGGAGCCCATGTGGCACAGTTCATTACACTTGATGGTCAGCTTGATGGGAAGACTAAGGTGACATTTATCTCTTTTTAACTATTTTCAGTGACGAGTTTTACGTATTAGTTTGATGCACGCTTGATACTCCTGTAGTGTTCTGGTTACCGTCTTCACTGGTTTATTGGGAAATTTAGAATTTCCCAATTCTAGCAATGTTTTCATTTAGCTCCTTGGACAGCAGAAGAATTTTAGTTATTTTATTTGTTAAATGAAATTAAATTTGATTCGCAAGTGGTTTTTTGTGAACCGAAACAAAATTATATGATAATGATACAACTCATGACCTGGTCTACTTGCTTTCTCGGTCCATTTTCCTTATCTGTTTGCTCCGTGCACCAACTTTTTGCTATGATTCAAAATTAAAAAAAACGAAAAGTCTTGCCCTTAATACAACTCTTTCTGGTCAAATTCTCCAGTGGCGGCCAATTGTTTTACCAGACAGATACATTGAGCATGCATCCCCAAAAGAACAGCTGGCCCTTGCTGGGCTCACCGGCCATCACATTGCTGCCACAGCGTTGAGTCTGCTGGGCCGCACCCGCGAAGCCCTCCTTCTCATGTGCTAGACGTATCTTCCACCTGGATGTAACCGCAAAACGTGCTACAAAGAACATATGATCACAGGTTGTTGTACTCGTATCCCAATCTTTTGTACAGATGCAAGTTGAGGAATGAAAATAATTTACAAACAAAAAACTCTTACATAAACTTAAAAAGACTGATGCACCACGACATTGTGCATTGTGTGTCCAATGCAGTGTCGACGCATTACTTTTTCTATGTTTTTTAAGAGTTTTTTTTTTTGTTCGTGTGGCATCACCCATTGAAGAAGTCACATTTTCTCTACACTAAGTGTGAATTGTTTGTGAGCCTAAAATATTTTGCAGAGTGGTAAATCGAGCGGGGGTAGCCGAAATGGAGGTGTAGACTCTTATGTTTGGTCTTCATAGTTAAGCTTTAGTTTTTCTTTTCTACTTAAAAGTTGGATTTCATTTGGTGTTGGTGCCTGATAAGCCGAGGTTTTTTTGTTGTTTTGATCGTTAAAAAACTAGAAGTTTTAAATTGCATGCATCCAGTTATATCCATAATGCATTTGATACACTGATAAGCAGAGTTTTTCTATTATTATTTTGGTCTAAAAAAATCCAAAAGTTTACTTCCATTTTTTTTTCCTCAAAAAGCTGCAGAAAATCAAACCAACCCACAAGTTCTAATCAGATATTCCTCCTTTGATTGTGTCTTAATGTTTCTTTTCATTTTCCTTGCCTTTGTTCTTCCTGGTAATATAACATGGGCATCAAAATCATTAAATTGGTCCCAAATAAATTGGGGTAAACAGTTTGACTAATTTGGGACAGAATCATAAGATTGCAGATTTCGCATTTCCCTTTCGAGCATAAAGTTTGGAGTACTTGCCAATCAGACCTTTGTCCTACAAGTTCGACAACAATCCCTAAATAATATGAATATTGATTTATGTGCTATTCTTGTCATTGTCATGTTTTGACTGTATCGGTTATCAACATTGTAAATGAAATAACAGGCCATTTCTGAGTAACAAAATTCAATTTGCGAAATAAATTGACCGCGAGAGATCTTACTGTTGCGTGAGACATTCAAGATACGGCATTGTTAAAAAATGTTTCATCCTACTGATAAACCATTGCACCATCCTCTTGTTCAAATTGACCCTCTGTACGAGTATTAATTCCCTTATTCGTATTGTGCTACGCAACTTATATAATGTCTCTTTTAGAGCTGGAAACCCATCAAAACTGTTCCTTTGCCCCATAGAGATCGAAATCTTCTAGTGGGATTAGGTACCCCTAGAAAGTCCTTCATCACTTACCAGAATAAGATGATCACCATCTCTAATGAGCGCAATATCTTCAACACAAGCTCCACCTTCTAGTAAAACGTTAGTTGGCGTGAACCTGAATTTCTGAGCTCCAAGCTCCAATAATTCTTCGATAGAATCGGGTAAATAAATGAGTTTTGAACCTGCTTCTTTTTCTGGGCAGCTGATTGTTACCCTAGTTCGATTATCATTGATCAAAGTTTGCGGGCTATCGTTGCTCAGGATTGGTATAATAGTGCCCCTGTTGCTGTCACCTGCATATGATGCAACATTAATGTAAAATCAAACACCAAGTATTAACTCATGAACTGACCAACAAATACACTACTGAGTATTCAAAAATTAGAATTCCCATCTTCCCGATTATTTTATCTTGAAAGTTTGTAATGATCGGAAGCTAAATTCTTGTGGGTTAAGTGTGCTGGAAAATAAGAAAAGGGAAATCTACAAGCAAACTCAAGTTATCTCAGTTTCGTGCAAATGGATAATGCCTCTACAACAAAGAAAAAGTTTATATCACCAATTGGAAAAAGTACGATGTTAAGTGAAGATCATATTTGGCATATGCTGATCACAAGGCATTTCCTAAGTGAACAATTTGACCATTTCTACTAATTTTCACGTAAGGCATTTCCTGATTGATAATCGGAAATGATTAGAAAACATAAGAATAGAACAGAAAACTTTTAAAAAGCATGCCACATTGATCATGAGATAGCGGAACTTATCAGGCAACCACTGCAGTTATGCTTCTAATGTAATCGCTGCATGACCCGCACATAATTAAGAGTTGTCAAGATTTTCGTTGTCAAGATTTTCTTGCTTATACCCATTTAGGTATTTTGCTTTCAGCTCCCCTAGATCGAGAATTTTTAGCAGATGCTTTAAAATCATTGAAATTTAAGCTTATTCGTACCTATACTTGGTCGATTCGCAGCTGTTATAACCCCAACGAGGGAGTTATTGTATGGATCCCCCCTTGGTCTTCTTCGACTATTTAACCGCCTAATCTCCTTCCCATCTCTTGGTGTTGAAACCTCGGAGCTAAAAGGAGGTAAAACCGGATCACTTTGATGCTTCCTTAGGTAAGGCACCCCCTCAATCACAGGCGCTACATGAACCAACCTCTTTTCCGTGCCTTTCACATTTTTGAACAGAGATTTTATTTCTTCATGTCCCAAAAAATCTGCCAAAGCCCTCGCAGTCCAGCAATGTTCGTCTGGCCTGTCGATATCAGCTCCTTGGTTTAGTAAAAACTTCACAATCTCTGCATTCCCTTCAGAAATAGCAGTATGAAGAGAGGTATCAAGCACCATGATATTATCCCCGCCATATAAGAAAATGCTTTTGAGCAAGTTCAAGTCATTTCGCTCGATCGCAGCATGAGCAAATTGTTCCACTTCACCTAATGATAGGTCAGCCCCTTTGCTGACAAGTAGTTTTACCACCGATTCGTGCTTTTCCACAAGTGCATCCCATAAGGGTACAATTCCATCCGTATCTAAGTAATAATATAGTCGCGGTTAAAATCTAGAACTCAATAATATACAGACCAAGCCAATGAAATGAAGAAATTTGTTACGCAAAGATATTTGGAAACATAAAAAAGAACATCGCATATAGTCCAAGTTATTCGCCTAAAATATATTAATACATCAATTAGAAAGATAAAAGTAGGTATAACATTGTCTGCTAAGTAATTTCCACAAGTATAAACGATTCTACATGTGTATGATTAGCTAAAAAAAACCAAGGTCTAGAAAACGAGTTCAAGAAACTATTCCTCAACAGGAAATCAAAATTGCAAAAAATCTCTATGTTTGTACTTATTGCTTAAGAATTATTGC
>MKEJ01020007.1:0-10880 GCA_001753735.1 Embelia ribes
GCCATAGTGGAAGATGCTACGAGTATTTTTTTGACACTCGTCCAATAAATAACTCCACCGGCTAATAGAAATATATAGCCCAAAGTGGATCTCCTACTGTCTTAGCATCCCACAAAATCAGAATCGGAATACCTAATGATCTTTAAATGGTCTGATCTCCTATATGTAAGCATATAATTCTTTGTTCTCTGTAAATACCTCATAACCCGTTTGGCTGCTTTCCAATTATCCATTCCAAGGTTACTTAAATATCTACTTAGTATCGCCACAAAGTATCCAATGTCCGGACATGTACAAACTTGAGTATAATTTAGACTTCCTATTACTGATGAATAGGGGATTATTTTCATTTATTGGACTTCAAAGCTGTTATTTGAGCATTGACTTAGACTAAACTTGTCTCCGATAGTAACAGGGATTTGATGTGGTTTACATTCCTGCATGCCAAATCTTTTAAGCACTTTCTCAATATAGCTCCTTTGTGATAATCCAATAATACCCCGAGAACAATGTCAATGGATCTTAATCCTTAATACAAAGGAGGCATCACCAAGGTCTTTCATCTCAAAGTATTTTAATATAAATCTTTTGGTGTCGTGCAGTAAACCTAAATCATTTATGGCAAGTAGTATGTCATCCAAATACAAAACCAGAAAAATATGCATGTTCCTGCTAAACTTGTGATATACACAATTTCAATAATATTTATCTCAAGACCGAATAAGGTAATCATTTGATGAAATTTATGGTACTATTGATGAGATGCCTACTTGAGTCCATAAATGAATTTTGTTAGTTTGAAAACCATATTATTTGGGTCTCCTGATACAAAGTTTTCTAGTTTTACCATATAAATTGTTTTGTCAATGTCACCATTGAGAAATGTCGTCTTAACATCCATTTGATATAACTCAAGATCAAAATGTGCATTGAGTGTCATGATTATTCTGAAAGAGTCTTTTGATGAAACCGGAGAGAAAGTCTCTTTAAAATCAATCCCTTCTCTTTGAGTATAGCCTTTAGCCACAAGACGCGTCTTATACCTCTCCATATTACCTTTCAAATCCCTTTTGGCTTTAAAAATCTATTTACAATCAATAGCCTCACACCTACTGGTAATAGAGCAAGTTTCCAAACCTTATTGTCTTGCGTAGACTTATACTCTTCATTTATTGCTTTAATCCATTTATGAGAATTGGAACTTTCCAAGGCTTGACAGAAGCTGATTGGATCATCTTCTAAAATTTAACAGTTTTCCTCATATTCCTAGAGAAATACGACAAAATCAACTGAAATTACCTTCCCCCTTTCTCTAGTGGATCGCCTTAATGACACAGGGTCTTGAGGTTGTTGAGATTGATCTTGAATAGGGGGTAGCTCGTTGTGTTCTAGTAGTATAATATGTAATTCAACATTGTTTTGTTAAGGTTCCGAATTCACTTCTTGATCAATAATGAATACGAGAATTTGTACATTATCAAAAGTGATAGTAGTATGAATCATAGTTGATTCATCCTCAAAATCAATGCCTCTGACCTTATTTCTCCCCTCAAACTCAATATCCTTAAAAAATATTGCAGTTCCCATCTCAAATATAATATTAAGTGTGGGATCGTAAAACTTAAATTCTGCATAGCCAATTAAGTAGCTGCTCACAGCTTTATATTATAGTTTCTTTTCATGTAGCCTGTATGGCCTTACTTCAGTTGGACATCCCCAAATATGCACATACTTTAAACTAGGCTTTTTGCTTATCCAAAGCTCATAAGGTGTTTTTGCAACTACTTTAGTTGGTTATCTGTTTATAATGTATGTTGTTGTTTTGAGTGCTTTACTCTAGAGTGACTCAAATAATGTAGAATGGCTAACCATACTCCTCTCCATCTCCTTAAGAGTCTCATTTTGTCTTTCAGCTACTCCATTCATACTAGGTGTTTCTGGCATGGTGTACTGTGGGACGATTTGGCATTCCTCTAGGTACTTAGCAAATGATCATGGATGCCATAGTATTCGCCACCACCGTCAGACTTAACGTTCTTTATCCTTTTATTAATTTGAAGCTCAACTTCAACTTTAAATGTTTTGATTACATTCAAAGACTGTGATTTATCATTAATTAGATACAAGTAGCAATATTTTGAGTAATCGTTTATGAAAGTTATGAAATACTATTGACCATGCCATGAAGCTGTAGGGAATGGCCCACATATATCTATATATATTAATTGTAAAACTTTCATAGACATTTCAACATCTATTATTTTAGTTTTGGTCTTTTCTCCTTTTATACATTCAATACAGACATCAAAATCTGTAAAATCAAGAGAATGTAAAATCCTATCAAACCCAAGTCGTTCCACTCTATTTCTAAAGACATGGCCTAATCGCTTGTGCCATAATGAGGCTGGATTTTTTTTTATTTAATTTGCATTTAGTACCTCGTAATTCTGCATGCAAGGTTTCATTTTAGGATGCAATAGTTTTAAGTATATATAGGTTATCACAAGCATTAAGGAAACTAGCACCAACAATATTCGAATTTAAAGATAGATTAAACTTATTGTTTCCAAATGAATAAGAATAACCAAATTTGTCAAACAAAGAAACATAAACCATGTTCCGTCTAAAAGACAGTATAATGAAAATATCCATCAAATCCAAATTAAAAACAATTCCCAATAAAAGCCTAAAATGCCCTATTTCCTCTACTTCTACCAATTTTTCGGCACCCACAAAGATGTGCCTTTCATCATTGCTTGGCTTTCGGTAGCTTAGGCAACCTTGCATATAAACACTTATATGAGTAGTAGCACCAAAATCTAACCACCAAGTGTTTCTAGATACTGAAGCTAAATTAACATCAGAACAGACCAAATTGAGAAATGTACCTTTTTTTGCACGCCATGTGTGGTATTTAGCATATTCTTTCTTTTCGTCTCCTACCTTATGACAAAAGAAACAATCGTTGTTTTCCTTATGTTGCTTCTTTTGTGTTGTTCTATAATCATCAACTTAATCATTCTTTATCTTTTGGCCCTTATTCTTTTTTTTAGGAGTTATTGCCAAATTGGCATTGTCAATCCTATCTTACTTCAACCTCTCTTCTTCTTGATCATAATACGAAATGAGCTCATTGAGAGACCATTTCTCCTTTTGGCAGTTGTAACTGACCTTAGACTGGTTGTATTGTGAAGGAAGTGAGAGCATTACTAAATGCACGAGTAAGTCATCAGACTGTTCGAGCTTTAAAGCCTTAAGTTTTGAAGTAATATGGGACATCTCCACGATCCTTGCATTACTTTTACCTTTATACTTCATGAAAATCAAGCGCGATAAAATTGTGTATGTTTCTGCCTTATCAATCTTTACGAATCATTTTTTGATTTCAGCATCCCTAAATGCTTTTGAAATACTGCTCTTAATGATCATTAGACTATCCAATTTGAACGTTCCTACTTCTCATAGTTCACTCTATCAGTAAAGGAACTTGCAACCGTAAGAGCAGCGAGACACTCGATCTGAAGTGTAAGGTCAAGATCCAAATAGTAAAGAACGATATTAATGTTCCCTTTTCAATCCTTAAAAGTTATTTCCTTTTAACGTGGGAATTAAATTGAGATTAACAGATATAGCAACAAGATTAGCTTAATAGATAACAAGAAAAAAATAATTTAACATTGATAATTGAACGTAACAAAATAAATAAATTCAAATAATGGCAAATCCCATTTCAAGATACCCAACACAATATTAATATTAAGTCTTTGGACAGTAATATTAACTGTAAGTGGTATTTTTGTTGTAGCAATTAGACATTGAAAAGTAATCATGTCAAATAATAAACTTTTATTTGGATCGACATATTATTTACATGTAAATACTTAACAATTGTCACACATTTATTACCACAAGTTCTGCCAAATATTACCCCCTTTTAGGCTGACTAATACCCGCATGAAAGTACACACTCATAACATCCGTATTGAACTTATCTATGCCTTATTTCCATGGATTTATTGGAGTGTAATAAAACTTAAATATAAGTTATAAACCAATTTACCATTAATATTTGTACTTTACTTTATTTCTTTTGAAACCCTGATTTTTTATTTTTTATTTTGTTTCTTTCTTTCGAAACCTTCCGAAATTTGTACCAAAATTGGTCTCAATTATTCCTTTATTCGATCTGAAGCTCGAAACAACAATCCAAAAAATTAGGTTTCATCCGAACGAAAAATCATTTGTGTTTTCGTCCAATGAAAAAAGAAGGTTCTCAAGTCCAACCAAACGAAAATACAAAACACAGCTTAAATATATTATAGTTTCTCTTTGAATCAAAATAAAGAAAAATATTATATTATCAAAATAAATTATAAAATAATATTTAAATCCAAAAATTTCAAAAATCGAAATACGAGTAGGCTCTGATACCACTTGTATAATTTATACACGATAGATTTCATAATATACATGTATAGATTCATTTAATTTCATCATGTTTTCGATATAATTAATTCATAGTAATCATAAACATATTAATTAAGACCAAAACCATATATTATATATAAATTTCTATATTATATACTTAAACTCACTTAATTCAAAAGATATAAAGAGATTAATAGGGGAAGCTTATTTGAATTCATAGCTAAATGTCTTCAAATAGGTTAAGTCTTCAAACCCGATTCAGCTTTAATGATAAAAGTTAATTTATTTCGTACTCTATTGATGGGGATGTAAAGAATAAGAGGTAGAACTAGAATTCTCCTTTTTGTATTGTATAAGTTGGGGGACCATAATCACAACATTTATACTAGGTCAAATATTAGGTTTATATATTTTTTACTCCATCCCTCATAGAATTAGAAATATCACTTAAGTATTTACACATTAAATCCATAACAATTATACCCTTAAGCCAAATACTTAATCTTAATTAGACTACTTTAGTTAGGCTTAATTATATTCATAGTCCAACATATTTAATGTTTACATATGTGACCCCATAATTGTCGAAATATTCCAACAAGCTGACCCAATACAAGGCACCGTTAATGAAAGTTTCGACAAAACTGACAATCCTCACAATCTTTATCACGCCCCAATTTTCCAAAAATATCCAAGGCAAGCCCCGAATCAGTTAGAAACCTTGGAGGGTGAGTGTATTCCCCCTTTAGGTAAAAGAGAATGAAAAATATTATTTGGTTTTGAAAATAAAAACAGTGAATCCACACTAACACCGTCATTTGCCAATCTCGCATTCTATAGCATGTTTGCATATATTTATCAGAGTGCGCATAAAATGAAATAACAACCTGATAATAATAAAAGTAAACGCCATGTTTACAACATACATAATGAGCTACACGCTTCAACACGGATAATGTATATTACATTTCGTTTTCGCCCTAAGTATGACTCTTGCCAATAGGGTAACAACGGAATGTAATACACAAACCCCTCGAGCACAAAATACATCGCGCCTACATAATCCCATTAATGTATAAGTAAATACATCTTACTAAGTCTATAAAATAATACAACAAGAATGAGGCTAATACATCAAAATAAAATCCAAAATACATGTCTGTCCAAAAGGAATATATATACAATGATCAAATCACCCTTAATAGTGTTGCTCACTGGCCTCGGCACTTGTAGTAAAAGTGTCTTCAAAAGTAGAAAATAATGTGCACGAGTTAGTCTCCAAAATAAGATGATATATGTGACGTTGTGCAGTGCCTACAAGTATAATATCTATGCCACATAATAATAATAAAATGCAATGTAATGTCAATGCAATGCAAACCCATGAATGCACACGTGAACTCACACACTCCCACAAAGACTAACAACTAATGACTCACTATAAATTTAGGATAAGTGTCTCTCACTATTTGTAAAAATCATAGGATAACCTTGTATAATCTATGTTATAATCCGCCAACACTCTTGACACAATTATAGTGTATCCCTGATCAGGTTTTTCGACTTTCACGGTAGGGAACCGAGCCCTCTCTTTACTTTTGCTCACTGTATGAAAAATTGACACGGTCCCGAAAAGAAATATAAAATGACTCAACCCGCAATGCAATGCAACTCACACGAAAATATCATTTTCTTACTTTAAAACCCACTTTTTAATTCAATAGTTGCTTCACTTTGAATTCTCACAAAAATCCACTTTTGTCGCAATTTTTCACAAGTCTCACTTTTCTCACTAATTCTTACTTTTTGATATACTATGCATGAAGATTATATTCTATGCATTTAAATATGATAAGCTATGCCATAAACATGAATATTATGCTATGCAAGATAGTAATTCAATATATCATGTTATTTCTATGCCAACTAACTGTGTCAAATACTAATACATACATGACATATCAATCAAGTCAATACACAGTCGAAATCATCAAGTTTATTTATAAATTCATAGTCTACCATACATAGAAAATACTAGGATGAAATCCCAAAAGTCATGCTAAGAAAACCCCCAAGCGCCCTTCACTTCACCTCGCGATTTAATCCATGAGATGAATACGGAATGTCATACACCTATAAAAGAAAATGATCCACATGAGGTGAAGAGCAAGGAAATCAAATTTGTTTCAATGTACGAAAAGTGCACGGAAATCAATGCTTGCAAATGAATGAGATAAGAAATAAGACTTTCCTCTTCTCAAAGCCTACGCGACGAGGATCAAGAATATGTAAAAATATCTTACGTATGACCTCCCGAGTTACATGATATTTAGGGAAGAATATTGAAATTTAAAATTTCTCTGACACCCTCTCTCTCCTCTCTATTTTCGGGTAAAAGTGAAATGGGAAAGAGAACAAGATGTGACATGTAGTCAAAAAACACTTTTTGCCATGCTGAGGTGTCCAGCGACCCGTCCGACGTTCCAGAGTCTATTGTCCAACCCTTGTCTACTAACAGACCTACCGACGAACACCCTCAGACATAAGAAAAAACACTTACAAAAATTTTCAGACTTTTGGCCAAAAAGGGGGACCCTGTGATTGGTTGTCCAATGCCTCAAGCCCTTTGGACACCCTCCGGATAAGCCAAAATATGACAAGTTTGACTAAGTATCACACGTCACATTTATATATTTAAAATGCACCACACCTATGCAACACTACTCTATGACAAATACAACACACACAACGCAACATACTACGCATAAGCAAATACGTACCAGAATCAACGAAGAACTCTGGATACTACACTCGCATTGCTTCTTCACGCTCCCATGTCATCTCTTTACTTGAGCCACACTTCCATAATACTTTGACCAAATGAATATTACGCCTTTGCAAAATCTTCTCCTTCGAGCTCAAAATTCGAATAGGTCGTATCTCATATGATATATCCCCCTCCATATGCAAATCATTGAAGTCAATCACATGATCCGGATCCCGAATATACTTCCACAATATAGAAATGTAAAAGACTAGATGAACCCCCTCAAGTTGAGGTGGCAACTCCAAATGATAGGCCACCTCGCCAACCACCTCGAGAATAAGGAAAGGCCCAAAATAAAGTAGTGATAGTTTTCCTTTCTTATCGAATCTCATTATCCCCTTCTTTGAAGATATCTTCAAGAATACATGTTCGCCAACTTTAAAAGCTAATGGTTGCCTTCATATACCACTATAGCTTTTGTGATGACGCTGAGCCATCTTTAACCTCTGCTTAATCAATTGAATGTTCTAAGTTGTCTCCTTTACCAACTCCGAACCCAACAATGTGCCATTGCTAACCTCTACCCAACAAATAGGGGATTGACATGGCCTCCTATACAATGCTTAAAACGGTGTCATTTCGTTACTTGCATGGTAGCTATTATTGAAATCAAATCAAGCTTACGTAATCCCAACTTCCACCGAAATCTAATACGCAAGCACGAAATATATCTTCTAATGTCTTGATGGTTCGTTCTAATTGGCCATCCATTTTAAAGTGAAAAGCCATGCTTAAAGAGATTTTGGTCCCCAAGGCTTCTTGAAGCCACAATTAATAATGCAATACAAACCGAGAGTTATGGTCTGATACATGCAACCCAACAATTTCATCGATATCTTCTGTCATTCCTTCTTAAATGAGTCAGTCGTAAGAATCAAAACAAAAATGAGTTGAATTAGTCATTTGGTCAAAAATCACCCAAATAGCATTACAACCATGGCGTGACTGAGGTAAACCCACTACGAAATCCATTGTTATCCGCTCCTACTTCTACTAGGGAATGGGCAATGGTCTAAGTAACCCCCCCAGATGCTTGTTCATTATTTACTTGTTGACACATCAAACAATGCAATACAAACTCTGTAACACCTTTTGCTATTTAGGGCCACTAATAATGAAGCGCAATGTCATGAAACAATTTGGTATCCCTGGGATGTAATATCAAACATGAACGATAAGATTCCCATATAACCTTATCTTGAACAAATTCAAGAACATACAAATGGTTCTGAAATCATACCCAGCCATCCTCCGCCATCGCCTATCTATCAAGACCATACTTGCTAAGAATGCAAACATGATAAGCATTGAATTCTTCATCAATATGTTACACCTCCAACATATAAGTGATCAAAGTCAGTGTGACTCGATAGTATACAATATCGCTATGCCTCCTACTTCCTCTACGCAATCCAATCCAAACTCATTCAATACTCACATCTTTTTCCATTCATTCACTACCTTTTTGCTAAAGAACGTCGAGTCTTGTGACTCAATTCATCCGCTACTACATTTGCCTTTCCGGGAATACTCTAGATCCAAGTTGTACTGGTTTAAGTACTCCATCCATTTTCGTTGATGCATATTCAAGTCACATTGGCTAAATATGTACTTGAGTGATTTATGATCCTACCTCAAACTTCTCACCGTAGAGGTAATGATTCCAACACTTCAATGCAAAAACAACCATACCAAGCTTGAGATCATGAGCAGGATAATTCTTCTCATGTACTTTCAACTGTCTCGACGCATAGGTCACCACCTTTCTGAGTTAGATCAATATGCAACCAAATCCCTCTTTCGATGTATCGCAATATACCGTGTATCCAAGGCCTCACTCCGGAATAATGAGGATTAGAGCCAAGGACAACAAATATTTGAGGTGAAGAAATGACTCATCGTACTTCGAATTCAATTCAAACTTTGCGCCCTTACAAGTAAGCTTTGTCATAGGGGTTGCCAAACGCGAGAAATCACGAACGAAACAATAATAATAACCAGCCAATCCCAAGGAGCTATGAATTTTGAACATAGACTTAGGTCATTCCCAATTGTTAATGGCCTCGCCATGCCATTTTCAGAATAACATGACCAAGAATACACACCTCGCACAACTAGAAATCACATTTAGGAAATTTCGCATAAAGCTTATGCTCCTAAATAGTAGAAAGGACAATACTTCTATAGGCAAAAACACAAGAATATCATCAATGAACATGATAATGAAACAATCCAAATTAGGTCAAAAGATCAGGTTCATCAAATCCATGAAAGCCACATGAGTATTCGTCAAACCAAAAGGAATAACAAGGAATTCAAAATGGCCATACCGAGTTTGAAATGCAGTTTTCTCGGTATCTTCTTTCCACACTTGCAATTGATAATAACTCGAATGTAGATCAATTTTAAAGAAGAAACGAGAACCCCATAGTTGATCAAAGAGATCATCAATATGAGGTAAAGGGTACTTGTTCTTCAGATTCACTTGATTCAATTTGCGATAGTTAATACACATATTCATTGACCCATCTTCATTCAGGACAAACAACGCTAGAGCACCTCAAGAAGAAGTGTTTGACTTGATAAACTCCTTTAATATCAGTTCATCAATTTGTACCCGAAGTTCTTCCATCTCCGTTGGAGCCAAATGATAAGGCATGATAGCTATCGGCTTAGTCCCCAACACCAAATTAATAGTGAACTCAACCTCATCCTCAGGAAGTAATCCACTCAAATCATCGGAAAAAATATCAACCAATTCACAGACGATTGGTAACAACTCCACCCCTGCAACTACTTCCTCCATAATAGAACAATTTGCCATTATCACAGATAGGCTAGTCAATGCACGATGAGTGAAAGGAATCATATGATCATGCTCCCCATGGAAAATGATGTTGACTCCCTCAAAAGTCTTCAACGCAACTCTACACCTCTTGCAGTCAATGATAGCATGAAAGCCTATCAACCAATCCATACCTAGAATGATATTAAAACCTAATATGCCGAATACTACAAAACCATATATGAGAATATGATCTGCTAAAAGAAAATTAGACTTCTGGCAAATGTGATCAATCCTGTAAGTATTATCCCCCGGAGTTTCAACATACATGGTAGAATTCAAACACTTCATTAGCAATTCCAATATCAATGCAAAATGTAAAGAAGTAAATGAACGTAACGTGCCGGTAACAAATAAAATATGTGCCCAATTAAAGAGAAATGGTAGGGTACCTCGAATAACTGAAAGCTCAATAGTATATAGAGCCTAAGGTATCGCATATGCCCGGGTCTAAAAAGACTGACCATGCTAAAATCTTCCGCATCCAATGCTATCTAATAACCCCCACGAGCTATATCACTACTATGGCAAGAAGATGAGTAGGAAAAGTCGACGGTACCCTTCGAGCCACTCCAAAAAATGAAGGTTGTTGATACCTACTACCAGGTGTAGTTGGGATAGCAAAGCCCTCTGGGCAACGAGACTGCATGTAACTTCACTAACCACAACAATGACATACTACTGATGGGCACTCCGTCTGAATATGAGACTCTAATCCGCACATATAACATACCAGAGAGTTATAAAGCCCCAAAAATTTTTTTCGCCAACACTATAGCA
>MKEJ01020017.1:0-16103 GCA_001753735.1 Embelia ribes
TTTGGTGTAACGGTACACCCTCCTGGTGTACCGGTGCACCTTTGGGTAACGCTACACCCTTTGGTGTTGCGACTTTCAGTAAGCTCCAATATGATAAAAGGGTCTGTGTACCGGTACTCCACTCTCAGTATATCGGCATACTGGCCAGAACATAATTTTCCCACTACAACCAACCAACGAAATTTTTTTAACGGGGCGCTGCCCTATACCCTGCAAGGGGCAACTCCCCCTTGACCCTTGCGACCTGACCGGACAGGTCGAACCCTGTACCGGTCTGTCAAAGCGGTAACAAAGGTCAATGTATAAGGATGACAATGCAACTAAAAGGCATAAATGAACAGCACCACCACACCTCGATATATGTTCTCATCACACACACACATATATAACACCACGAGGCATAATACAATGCAATGACAATTAAAAATGAAAAATTTGTATGGAATTTCTGGGACGTTGCATATCTTTAATACTTAATAAAATAATTGATCTTTACCTGAGTGGACTTTATTTTGTTCTTTCTATTAGGCTATTTTAGTTTTTTTAAATTAAAAATAAATAATTTGTTTTAAGTTTTCCATATATATATATTTATTTATTTTCACAATGTTATATTGCTAAATAATAATATATGCTATAAAAATTTTAAATGATAATATTTCACATTCACAAGTGAAAATAAACAATAATATTTTTTAAAATATAGATAGTTATAAATTAATATTTTATTTCTTTCTCTTTTTTGACCCATACACTTTTTTATAACAATTTTACACTATTAGTTACTAGAAGTATAAAATTTATAATAATTTTCTTGTTACATATAAATATAATAATTTATATGAATTATTTTTCTTTCATAATAGTATATGAGTAATAAAACCTTGGTTAAAAAATTAAAATAATTGGTTGCATATTTTAGTAAAAAACAAATCATATCTTATCATAAATTAACTAAAAGTTATATTTCATTCATTTTTTTCTTATTTGAGCCCTGAGCTAAGTTTTTAAAAATTTTAGCAGCTCTAGATATGTAATCAAATTTCATGTAAAATGATAAACATTCAGAGTATCTATAAAAAAAATAATTTTACAGTTAGTAGTAAAATAAAAATCATTAATGTTATTAAAATAAATATTAAAATATTTAAAAAATAAGCACTCTCGAAATGTTTTCAAATTGAGAGCTTTGAAAATTTGACACTCCTATAATCTCGCTCCCGTTATCACACCCGTATCTGCCCCTCCTCCTGTTGGAGACTTAGGGTTGGACTAGTAGGAGATAATGCGAGAGAAATAACTCATTATTTGTGTTATGTCTTTGACAACGCGGTTGCATTAATGCCTTGGAAAGGGTGGAATCGGTCTCTAGTCCTGTAGGGTAGATTCCATTCAATGCATCATTTATTTCGAATTAGCGATTAACATTAAATATAAAAATATTTAAAAAAAATTAAATAAAAAAATTTATTTAATTTTAACCATTAATTCAAAAATAAAAAACCAAAATACACTCCAAATAATCTACCTAATAACTCTGCCAAGGACGCCCCCAACTCCCTTTCATCGTACACTTTCTGACTGTTGATTTATAGTGCAAATTCTTACATGATAAATATGGATGTTCTAAAAGTTGATTTACAGTGCAAATTCTTACATGATAAATTTGGATAGTCACGTTGTGGCCATTTATTTTTAAATTAATAATTGAGATTAAATTATTTATTATTATTTTTTTTTATAACTTATGTATTTAATCTTAGCTTCTAACTTAAAAATGAATGAATAGCAGAGGGCGGAACTGAGTTTGCCAGCAGATCTGACAGATAGACGGACGCTTAGCCAATAAATATTATCTGCGTTATCTTTTCATTAAAAATAGTATCAACCAATAACATTTAGCCACGTGGTTGAGTTGGCTAGAGAAGTCTACAAAAACAAATGAATATTTTAAAAGATACCACAAGTCATAACCAACTTTTTTAACCAGTGACACCCTCATGGATTCCATTTTCTATAATTCCCTGATTCTATTCCTGCTCGTATTCTCTTGCTTTCGAAATGCCGTCGTAACGGCGGTCACTACCGCCCGGCCTTCATGCCACGTAGCCGAGGGCATTGCCCTTCTACAATTCAAGCAAAGCTTGACGATCAACGAATATGCTTCAAGCGACCCTTCGGCTTATAACAAGCTTGATTCTTGGGGGCTTCAAGGAGAAAATAATGACTGTTGCTCGTGGGAAGGCGTAGAGTGCGATGAAAGCACAGGTCATGTTATTGGCCTTGAACTCTATAGTAGTTTCCTCTACGGCTCTCTCAATTCGAGTAGCGCCCTCTTCACCCTTGTTCATCTTCAGAGTCTCAACCTAGCTGACAATAGCTTCAATTACTCTTGGATCCCATCAGAAATCGGATCTCTCTCGGGGCTCAAAAGCCTCAATCTTTCCCAATCTGATTTTTTCGGTGCTATCCCTCGAGAAATCTCCAAATTGTCCAAGTTGGTCTCACTCGATCTTTCTTACAATGTCGACCCATCTACTTCTTTGAGCCTATTGGAACTCGAAAACCCTGTCTTGATAAGCCTACTTCAAAATCTCACTCGCCTCGAAGAGCTTGATCTTAGTGCGGTGAACATATCTTCTATAGTACCAAATATAATAGCTAACCTGTCTTCTTTGGAAACTCTCAGGCTTCAGGATTGTAGCTTATATGGAGAATTTCCAACAGCCATATTCCTCATGCCAAAACTTCGAGTTCTAAACGTGCGTGACAATGAAAATCTAAGTGGGCATTTGCCCGAATTCGAGCGAAGAACTAATGTTGAGAGACTTGTACTTGCTTCCACTCGTTTATCTGGCAAGATACCAGAAACTATTGGAAAGCTTAGTTTCTTAGATATATTGAATATCGGTGAATGCAATTTCTCGGGGTCCATTCCAGCTTCGATTGGTAACTTGATCCAGCTCACTCATATGGATCTCCATTCTAACAATTTTAGTGGCCAAGTTCCTCGTTTGGCAAGTTTATCGAAACTCAGGTTCTTATCACTTGCTGGCAACAAATTGAATGTAGACTCCTTATCTTGGCTAGGGAAGTTGACGAAACTCACCGATTTGCACCTTTCTGGGATCGACCTAAGTCGTTCAATCTTGTCGTCTCATTCTATAGACCTTATATCCAGTGCCACTAGTCTTCCGAAGTTCAAGGCCCTTAACTTGACCTCTTGTAATTTAAAGGCCTTTCCAGATTTTCTGCGCTATCAAGACGAACTGGAGATCCTTATTCTCGCCGATAACAAGATTCATGGCCAAATCCCATCATGGATGCTTAACGTAAGCGAAGAAAATCTACTGGTTTTGGTCCTACGTGACAATTTTCTCACAGGCTTCAAGCACAAACGAGTTATATTTCCTTGGCAGTTAATGTTTGTTTTAGACCTCAGTAATAACATGTTGCGAGAACCACTTCCTATCCCCGCGTCCGCAATTGCTTATTTTGCCTCAAACAATAGATTCTTCGGAGAAATCTCACCGTCCATTTGCCGACTAAGTCAGCTTAAATTTCTTGAGTTGGCAAACAATAACTTGACGGGATTGATTCCTCCATGTTTGAGTAACTCTAGCGACATTCTCTCGATCCTGGATCTCGCAGGTAACAATTTACACGGTCCGATTCCTCAGAATTTCAAAGAAGGAAACATGTTGCAGCGGATTAACTTGAGTCGAAATCGACTAAATGGAACAGTGCCAAGATCTTTGGAAAACTGTAAATCCCTTTTCAGCCTTGACCTCTCCAGCAATTTATTGGAAGACGTGTTTCCCTTTTGGTTAGGATCTCTTCCGAAGCTAGATCTTCTGTTATTGGCTTCAAACAGTCTCTATGGTCCTATCGGGAACCCCAAATCGGAGCTAGATTTTCCAAATCTGCGCATATGTGACCTTTCTCATAATATGTTTACGGGTCATTTGCCCGGGAAATACTTTCAGGCTTGGAACGCCATGAAATCTTTTCATGCAGACGAGGCTGCATACATGGTGCAAAACATACGATTTTACTTCAAGGACAGGATGTGGGGGATCGACCGACCTTACTCAATGACCATAGAAAACAAAGGTGTGGTTAGAGGGTACGAGAAAATTGTCAATATCTTTGTTGCCATTGATCTCTCGAGCAACAAGTTCGAAGGGGACATTCCAGAATCAATTGGTAGCCTAAAAGGGCTTGAGCTCATTAATTTTGCCGATAATAAGCTCATGGGGAGAATACCAACAAGCTTACAGTATTTAAAAAACCTCGAGTCGCTAGATATTTCTCTAAACAAGCTATCGGGGCAGATACCCCAACAACTAGCAGACCTTACTTTCCTTGAGTTTTTAAATGTTTCGAATAACAACCTCACTGGGCCTATTCCCAAAGGGAAGCAATTCGATACGTTTCAGAACAATTCCTATGAAGGGAATTTAGGGCTGTGTGGAGATCCATTGTCGAGGAAATGTGGAAACTTGGCGGGACAAGTGCTAACACCACCGTCTTCAACTGTGGAAGAAGGCGATGATGACTCAGATTTTCCAAGTGGAATCGATTGGTTAATGATAGGCTTGGGATATGCAAGTGGGCTTATTGTTGGTGCCGTTTTGGGGCAGATTCTGTGTGCTAGGTATTTTGAATGGTTCGTTGAGACATTTTGAAGGAAAAAACTCAAGCCAAAAAGGGAGCAAAGGAGAAGAACAAACTGAAACGAGTTGGGGCAGGGATTGAAGATGAGTTCATAATTTAGTTTGTATGTATAATATATACAATGGATTTGTTTTCTGTGCTTGTGTTGTTTGTCACAAAATGAAATCACACAAGTTTCTTGTGTAAAGTGTACATGTATTCAGGCTGTTTGCTAAGCTCAGCTCTAAGCAAATATCATGTTTTTTTTTTTTTTTTTAAGTGAATATCTTGTGTTTTAAAACTGCTGATATGCCTTGCAACAGGATGGGAAACACGAGCTGCGACTGGAATTCTGCAGTGAAACCTTTAGGTTGTAGGCAGGAGAAGCAAAAATCCTAATACGCCAATTTATTGAATGCTTGTTTTACCACTAACGAAACTATTTAATTGATATTTTTTCTTTGATGGAAGGCCCTGATAAAAGTCACTTGCTACGCCAATTTTCTTGTACGCCACTGTTTACCCTGTAGAGCTTCTAAGAGCAAATAAAGCATCTCCAACAAGCACATTGAGAAGCAAAAATCCTTTCACAAATTTTTATCATGTTGACAGTAGCTTGAGGCATACAGTTGCTGGCCTTTATGAAAGTGACGAATATGTTGCGCTTTCTGGCTTCAATTTTCAAGCTAACGTTTTTCTTGCGTGATTTTTATCTTGGATTTGTTTGATATTATATTTAAAAAACTTGAAGTTTTAAGCTATAAATATGTAGTTCTTTTCATGGTATAAAGAAATTAATTTTTTTGCTTTAAAACTAAAGTGGCCCAAAACCTTACTAGATTGTGCGAAATGCTTTTGCAGTTTCAGGCCTTTGTGGACAATCGCAACAAAATTCGTAAGTTAATGTGCGTGCAAGAAGGTTGTAGGTTACAATCAAACCCAGTTGCAACTATATCATAAAACACTAAGCGGTGAGAATTAACATTCTCAAATGTGCACGTGTTTATAGCCAGCCACAAACCTGGATAAAAGAGTTGGCTGTAGATCATTTAGTATCAACTGACTAGAGCTCCAGACAACAAATCTTTAGCTATCACGGTTTTGTGACTTAGGCAAAATCTAAGTCACCTAATCCTTAAATAACGGGTAACGCTTTTGTTTCCAATTTTCGCTCCAGCTTTCATGATTTTTTGGTTTAAAAGTATAACGCTTTCTCGTTTCTATTCCTGCACCGCGATCCAGTGACTTAGAGCAAAACAAGAGATCATTGATCTCTGATGAACTACATAAAATCAAGGCATGTTAGACAAAATGGAGGATTTATTTCTTGTTAATTTCAAACACGTAGAAAGAAAAATGTTATAGCACAAAATTGTTGTCATAAATGGTCAAACGCTAAAAATTGCTATATTGTTGATACCATTTTTTTTCTTTTCCTCTAAAATTCAAGCTAGTACATTCAATTGGTCTTGACAGAGATGGATAAGGAGGATACATACATACTTGGTTTTCTTTTTTATTGTGAAGTAGAGGTATTTGTTGCTCCCAGAGCTCATAACTGACATTTGCTAATGCCTTATGGTACTTATCTATATCACGTTATCTGAATTCAATTTTTCAGGTATATTTAGTTCGATAGAGATACAATTATTCGACCATTTACATTTTTAAGGGTAGAAAAATGTATAATGAAATTAGAATTCCAAGTATGGGTTTTCCTTTTTATCATTTCTGTGCTCCAATTTAATACTAAACATAACGAATTTCATAGTTTACCATAGACAATCTTCCAGTGAAGTATCAACACAACAAACGGAGCTGAAATGTAATGTTTTGCTATCTAGAGGATAGAATTCTAGAGGGGAATTGCCTACTTGTTTATTAGGCAAACAAGAAGGGTTTAACAGACACAAACTAACAACTGTTAAGACATTGTTATTGTGTCTATGCGGCCATGGGACGGAAACACTCAACTATGGCACAATTAATTCAAATTCTTTAAAAAACGTAAACTGGGTTTCATTTTATATATGTTATGAAGTAGTAAATATTCTTGGAAGAACGAAAGCTTTTTCTCTGCATTGTTCGTTGAATGTACAAAAATGGCTATAATAGTGTCTTCCGAAATGTGAAATTATTGTGCCATGAAAAAATCCAACTTTTAATTCCATGTAAAAGAGAATCGGAATCTAAATAATTAGTATTAATATCCCAAACCACAACGAAAGAGTACGATCATGAGTAAACTGAGAGGAATTGCTTAGCACGACGATAAGGTAGCTATATATTGACTGAAGACTTATGAGGGTGGGTCGATCTTTTGTTTAATGACAATGATTATGATACTACAACATCAATCAGCATTCAACATCTGTGTATAAATTCTGTACATATTAGCATCATCCCTCTTGCAAGCTCCGATAACTGTTGCATTAATTAGATGGAACAAAATCGTCAATTTTGAAACCAGACACTCTCGCAAGCTCCGATAACTCTTGCTCTCCACTCAAGACCTGTACGAGATGAAACAAATCAAAGAGAAGAGAGCTAGTAGCATTAGTTTGTTCTTGTTTAATTTTCTTTTTTAACTCGTAGGTTACTATTCAATCACTATATAATAAGTTAGCCTGAATTAAAAAACCAAAAGGATAAAGAATAAAGAAAATAGAGATTCTTTGAGGAAAACCCTTCTCAATCATCCGCCATCTATTAACAGTTATACATCAGCAAAGGCAAATTTTGATCCGTAGAAGTAAAAAGGCGAGGTTAAGCACCAAAACAATTGCAGGGAAAGATGGTTATAATAATCCTAGTTTCCTAATGGTGTAGTTGTTCTGCACAGTGAAGCCACTAATTGTTGATGGTGCAAAAAATTTATTTCTGAGCAAAATTGTCGAACCATATACAAAAATATTACAAATTTTGTATTTCACACCACTCCCTATCTCTCTTTACTTCTCTCTTTTCTTTTCTGCTGTAGTGATGAAATGAACAAGAAACCAAGCCTTTTATAGGCTTAAAAACACGTGAATCATGCCTCACGTGAATCACATTTGTTGGTGTGAATAAATGCATCTTTAAATGCATCACTAATTGCGTGGAAAAAAAAAACTAAGCCACTAATAGCATGGAAGGAAAAAACTATCAAATCATATTGATCACAAGATACAAGAACTACAAAAAGTTAATAAAAAGAATAATGTACTCAAGGAATCTCACCTCGCCGTTAATGATCCATGTTGGAAACCCTTCAATCCCAGCATCTGAGCATGCTTTTTCTATTTTAATACCTTTCCGATATCCATTAGGGAAGCACTCAACGTAGTCGAGCAATTTCGCAGCTTCATGTCCAAACATCTATATCCATACACCAGACAGATAGGTGTTATATTCTAAGTGCGGATCCGCAAAAATAAAGTTGAATATTGAGACAGTAACAGTATAACAAAGAAAGAAAAAGAGTTGTATGTCTTTTACGTTCTTAATAATTACAAATACCAGAACATGACAAGGGATTTTCAGTATGTATTCACACAGAAAATGCTGCCAATTAAAACCTTATCTTATGGCATTCTAAGTGTTGCTATCAGGAGGAGCAGAAGGACAAAACAGGAGCAAGAGATTGAACTCAGCCTAATTTCTTGATTATTTGTAAGCCATACGTACATATATGTATGCATGTATGTATGTATGTATGTCTCAAGTTTGAGTCAGATTCCCAGGAATGATATCATGTAAGTTCGGATAGCTACCTCCTTTTGTTCCAAACAATGTGAACACCAGAAAGCCCCGTACATTTTCGCTCCTATTGAATGTAAATGCTTTGCAAGAGCAAGACTTAGAGAACTTGATTCCGTTGTAATCTCAGTGGTAAAGGGCCGCAATTCAACGTCACCAGAGCTGCTCAGAGAAAGGGGAGATCGTAACACACAAACCAAATTCAGATAGCTAATTAAACCACAAGCCAATTGAAAAAGCTTCAGTTGGAAAGAAGCTTAGTAGCAACCAAAGTCAAATTTATCTTGATTCCAAAAACTTGAAATCATGGATATGGCGGGATACAAAAATAATTATATATCAAATTATATGCATACACTAATGCTAACATTAACAATTACAATACATAATAAAAATCTTTGACCATCTATCAATACCCAATTTCACAAACCCACTCAGGCACGACTCAAACAAAAATCACCATACCGACAAGTATCTTCACGTGTTTGAGTACATCTGCGTTATACCATATGTTTCATGGGTGTCTGTGCTTCCTAGCAAGTGCTAAACAGTAATAGAAAGTGATATTTGAAACTGAATACTGCAGTAATACTAGACAAGTTCTTGTCGTCTATGAGACCTAAAATGCCTAGCAAGTAAATAGCCATGATCCCATCATGTTCGAATTCCTAAATATTTGTATATCACCCAGAAAGGGTGATCAAGCAAGGAGATATTGAAAGATAAACTTTATCTATGTAATGGTTATTTGAGCCTCAAACCAGCATGGGTTCACATCTGACCATTCCAGTCATTGAAGTTGCATACCTTCTCCTTAAAATGCAATAATCAGCAGTCCATCAGGTTCTAATAATGGGAAATCAAGGATGATAAAGCAGGCTGAAGTACCTTGCGGCAACTGATTGGGAAGAACTATATGATGTGCTTAAAATGGCAATCACTAATCCACCCAAGCATAGTTGCAAACCCACCTTTTTTTGTATTTCTTGCAAGCCAAAATCCTAGGAAAAGAAAAGTGAATACACTAGTTTTTGTTCTAATGAAGATGAACATCACCAAATTTAATTACGAGGTGGATAAAAGAAAATGGTTCTACAAAACAAAGCAACACCTTTATGGTAATTAAAAGCAAGGTAAACGAAAGTAGGGCCGATGCTAAACAGTAAGAGCAGGTTACTCCTTCAAATTTTGTACTCAGAATGTAGAGGAAGTATGCACTTGCAGTGGCCATAGAGGTGGTGGTCCCAAGTACAATCAACCGACCAATATTTTCGTCTATTTCAAAAAGAAATTTCTTCCCAGACAACTGCAAACCAAGCGTTGTAACTACTCCATATGCAAACATTCCAATTAACGGAAGAGGAACACCTGGAAAATGTAAAGGGACATTTTTTAAACTTTCTCAAGAAACTGGGAATCTCAAACACAATGAAAGTAAGTAGGAGATCATAGAAATTTAAAACTGAAGAAATCTTTTCAGGCTAAAAATCAGTCTGGGGAACTGCTAGACTAGCCATACGGGCATTAGGCATTTTTTTTTTTTGTTTGTGTGTGTGCGTGTTTTTTTTTTTTTTTTTGTGGGTTGCGGCGTGGACTCAAGCTTATGAAAGCAATAAATTTCATGTCTTGCACTTAAATCAGGATCCCATAAGCAATCAATTTACTTCATCAAGTGTCGAACCATCATCTAGTACTAGTGATTAAACTTCTTCCCAATAATCTTTGAGAAGTGGAAAAAGCATACTAACGATTTTCAGTCAAAAAACCTAAACAAACGACTAATGAAGTTGGCAAATAACAGATTTGAAACCATATGCCTATCAACAATGTTATTTTTTTTCCCACGAGGCCAAAATAACAGACATTTGAGCTTTGGCGTAACCATACAGTAATATTTCTCCTTTCTCATGAGCCAATAGCACCCTACAAAATTATTTTCTAATGAAACAATTGAATATCAATCTATGTCGTGGGTGAAATAAACCAATTCTTAACTCATGCTGTTAAGAAAACCTTAAGCTCAATTGTTTAAATAGAGGAAATAAAACTCTACGATCTCGGGTTTACTGAGCCTAACCTAGGCGCAAAACACCAACTAGCACAATAAAACAATAAATAAACACATTCACTAATAATAATGTAAATAAAGGTCTGTTGCAGCAGCTATATTTCAGTTCGTCCTCTTTTTTCAAGAGTTACATAACTGAGCATTGAACCCATTTCATATCATGGGAGTTGCCAGGGGACGGCTTTGCTGTGTCCTCACATGGTTCTACCATAGAAATTACTTCATTTGAAGAAGGTGCCGGTGCAGATACACTGCGGCTTTGAGCCCAAATTAAGCCGAAGCCAACTTGTTCAATAGTTACTGCTAACCGCTTTTGATCACAAATCTTTGGGGTTGCTTTTTTCTAATAAACATTGATAAAACTAATAACCAAAATATTTTGTTCCATGCACTTCTGTTTTTTCTGGTTTTTGTAGTAGCATTAAAAAATGATTTCAAAGGGTCCAGTCCAACACTAAAGTGAAGAGTTTCCACAGCAGTAACTGTGATAAATACCGAAAACGGAGGCGTAGTCGCTGTTGAGGACGTCCCCACAAGCGCCGCCTCCGACGGGGCAAAAGGCGTCTGAATTGGAGAGCTTCAAGTAGGTCAAGTAGGTGGTCTCCAGAAACCCTAATCCTCCCAACCCTGCACACCAACTGTATGCTGAAATGCTCGAATCAAGCGCTGAATACGACGCCGTCTTCGGTTCGGTTTCCGGTTCAGGTTCAGGTTCCCTATTCCCGGGCGGGTCGGCCGAGCAATTGATGAACACGCGCCCACCCCATTTTCTCTACACATATAAATAAAGCAAATTATTTGTTTATAAACATTGGTAATGGAAAATGAAGAATGAATTACCTGGATGGAGATTTGATTACGGGGAACGGAGAAATTGCGGGAATGAATTAGGGGGAGAGTGAGAGTCGGAGAGACAACGTTGACGAAGCTCCACATCGGCTACCAACTGAATTTTGAATACCAACCGGAATTAAGGGTGTTGGTCCAGTTTGTAAATTTTCATTTTTTTTATTTTATTTATATTATTGCTCTTCAATATTTTTTTATATTATTTCCAAGCCTATTTAATTTTAGGAGGGAGTGATTGAATTGTCGGTAAGATGCTTTCACATCACTTAATACTAACGGGCATAATTGAGCTCATATACTTTATCTTAATTACGTTTGGATTAACTCTACTTGATTGCTATAATTTAGTGTTCAAACTCAAGTTGGTTGTAAAATATGAACACTTTAAATCAATTTAAGTGTAAAAGCATATACACTCAAATCAAATAGGAGCTTACTCATTGTATGTTCAAACTCTTGTTGGCTCTAATTTTGCCCTAGGTAACTAGATCGAGAAGAAGAAATAGAAGTGCAAGAGCGTGAAAAATTAAAAAATGTAAGGCAAAAAGATGTGATAGCAGAATCGAGAATACCCATCATAAAAAGAAGCATAAGTGATCGCTCTAGTTTTAGTAAAAATTAGCGGACGTGATACACACATGATGCGTGTATAATTCATTTTGTGAGATTAAACTTATTGAATTATTTATTATTATTTTTATCTTAATTGAGTGGACGGCAAACGGAATGGGTGTGCAATTTTATTGGAATGATTGAACCAAAGAAGAAAAAATAATGTTCACTCATAAAAAAAAAGAAAAAGAAAAAAGAAGAAGAAGAAGAAATAAAATATAATAACTTTAAATAATTGTTTTTGTAATGATTTACCAGTTAATTTTATAATACATACATGTAAAAATAATATTTGAGGAAGAAAATCATAAACTCAAACACATATCTCAATATACTAATATTCGCCAGAAAAATTTTAAATTATTTATGAAAAGATGGAAAAATAATATTACGGATAGTTTATTAGTAGGTACGAAGAGAATGACGAGAGAGGGTATATTTGGTATTAAGAAATATTGACGCGGCCTCGAAGGAGAATCTGGCTTTATATATTTTTTAATATAACTCCTTATATCTAATTTTCTGCTTTCCTTATGATGGACAAAATTACTTATGAAAGAAGGATTTCTTACCAAATAGTACAGTAATGTTCTTGAAAATTCGGATAAATGGTAATTTCAAGAAACATTTGCAAATTTTTAGTGAAAAGTAGTCCACTAATAGTAATGTTGTATAATTCATATTTTTCTTTCTTTTTTTTTTTTTTTTTAGGGATTTTCATCAAAATCTCCCCTTTTTTTTTAAGGGAAAAAACCAATTTGTTCTCCGTATGCTATTACTGGGAGGGCATTGTTAGCAACTGAGTTCTTAGCTTTCGATTTATCAATTCTCGAACATTTAGTGGACCAAAAGCCTCCAATGTACCCAAAAAAAACATTGAAGTGTAAAAACAAAAAATTTGGAAAGTGGTACTGCTAAAGTTTAGTGGCTGAGCCCATCATAATGGAATAAAAGGCCCATTAATAAATCGAAACTGGTTCAAAGGCCCATTGCAAATCACCGAGGATTTTGATTTTTGTTGGAACCATCGAGCTGTGTCCTCGTCAGCAATGACAGCTTCAGCTACTTATCCATTGAGGATGATAAATATAAGGGTAAATTATACTTTGTTCCCACGAGCTTTATGACAATTTTAGAAAATTCTCCTGAGATATCTGAAATTACATTGTCCTTTCAAGTTTTGTGACCATTACACTTTACCCTCAAATTTTTCGGAGGCAAAGTAAAAGTGAGATTCATTGTCATAAATAACTAGAAAAATGTCTAAAATACTCCTCAAACTATATCTTTTGATTCGCTTGTTAATATCATTTGTTTCATAAGAAAAATTATTGCATACAAATATAATATAATTTCCTTAAGATATGATATTTTCTTTAATATAATCTAATGTCAGGTTCTAATTTAATAAATAAGCGAATAAAGTGAAGGTAATATAATCATTATACAACAAAACCAAACTTGGATTATAAGTTGGAGTCAAAGTGTAACTTCTGATACCTCAGAGGTGATCCGAAGTTATTAGAAACCTCATGGGTGCAAAGTGCAATTTATCCTAAATATAATTCTTTTAACAAATTTGTTCACATGATCGCATGGTCCATATGGTTTTTTTCTTTTTCTTTTTCTTTTTTTTTTTAATAATGTACCTAATTTAATGTGATCATAACAAATTGTCGTATTTGTTATTCAATCTAAATATAGGGTGCGGAACAGAAATATTTGCTCGAAAAGACGCAATCATTTCTTATTTTAATTCTTACATCTAAAATATATAGTGAAGGTGATACATTTAGATTATGCTTTTTACTATATCCAATATATTGATGATTTAAATAAAAATTTTATTCATTCTAATAAGGTTGAGAAAATAAAACAAAATTATATATAATTCAAACCTATTGATTCGACAGCAAAAAATTAGTATTTTTGGAAGGGATAAAATATTAATTGTTTTCTTCAAAAAAATATGAAGCTAGTTAAAGCACTAGTGAAACTATTGACTAATATTCAATAGCCTACCAAATATATATTAGAACTGATGTAATTATATAATAATTTTTTAATATAATTTACAATAGTAGTAAATTAGAAAAAATTGAAATTTTATCTCATTAACATAAATTTGAAGTACAAATAACTGTAATGGAAAAATAAATTACAACATTTCAATTGAATTTACCACAAAATTTCAGACAAGATCACAGAAGTTCGTGTTATCTTAAATTCAACTTGTCCGCCACTGACTTGCTTCTGACCTGTATCGGCAATAAGTTCCCCAAGGTACAACGTTTACACTACGTCCTGATATAAACTACAATCTGAGCTCTTGGTCGAGTCTTTTGTGGTGCAGTACCCTCTCTGACTCTCTATATGACTGTGTGCAAAAGTGCAAGTACTGTGTATTTTCTGAAAACGAAAAATGATCGAAGAACAACCCTTTTAATAGCCATGCAAGGGGGTATTACTTCAGCCATAAAGTCACCATTAGTGTGACATAATGGTTGACTTGTAATCTCAAGTAGTGGAAAAGTTACAGTATTAAAGACACTCAAAGAATCCAATGGGCATCTAGATAGTGAAACTCAAAGAATATTGAAGACACTCAGATAATATTGAAGCCTATCAAATATTGAAAATACTCAGAGAATCTAAGGGGCATATAGATAGTAAAACTATTGACTAATATTCAATAGCCTACCAAATATATGTTAGAATTGATGTAATTAAATAATAATTTATGAATATAATTTACAATAATAGTGAACTGGAAAAACAAAAATTTTATCTCATCAACATAAATTTGAAGTACAAATAATTGTAATGGAAAAGAAAAACAAATTACAATCTTTCAATTGAATTTACCACAAGATTTCAGACGAGACCACAAAAATCCATGTCCGCTTAAACTCAACTTGCCTGCCACTGACCTGCATTGGCAATGAGTTCCCAAGGTACAACGTCTACATTAAGCCCTGATGGAAGCTACAATATGAGCGCTTGATCGAGTCTTTGTGCGGTACTCTCTTTGACTCTCTATATGACTGTGTGTTTTTTTTCTGAATAAAAAAATAATCTATGAGAATTGGCTGAATAACAGCCCTTTTAATAGCCATGCACTATTAATGTGTAATGTGACACTTGTAACATCAGGTAGTGTGTAATGTGATATAATAGTAAGATTGTTGGTTCTGGCATAATTAAATAATAATTTTTTAATATAATTTACAATGGTAATGAACTGAAAAAATAGAAAGTTTATTTCATCAATATAAATTTGAAGTACAAATAACTGTAATGGAAAAAAAACAAATTACAACATGTCAATTGAATTTATCATAAGATTTCAAATGAGACCATAGAAGTCTGTGTCCGCTTAAACTCAACTTGGCCACTACTGACTTGTTTCTGGCTTGCACCGGCAATGAACTCCCAAGATACAATGTCTGCACTTCGCCCTGATGGAAGCTGCAATATGAGCGCTTGGTTAAGTCTTTTGTGATGCGGTAACCTCTCCGACTCTCTATATGACTGTGTGTAAAAGTGTTGTGTTTTTTTTTTTAATCAAAAAATAATCTATGAAAATTGGCTGAAAAACATCCCTTCTAATAGCCACGCACTATTAATGTGTAATGTGACATAATAACTGACTTGTAAAATCAGGTAATGCGTAATGTGACATAATGATTGACTTGTGGGGAAATTACAGCATTGAAGACACTCTGAGAATCCAATGAGCATCTGGACTTTCTTGTAACTTCTAAAACTTTTGGGGTCCTTTCATAATTTCTAAAAGTATTTAATTAAAAATACTTGGTACTAACCACATATGCGCACCCAACTGAGCCTGGACCTCGGACCCTGATCCGGGCAAGGACACGTCTAATGCGCCATGTGAAACCAGTTACCGAGCCCATGCCCCGAGCCCGAGCCCGAGCCCGGACCAGACGAAAGGACGGACGGCGCGCACGCATGGTGCTTTCATCTACATGTGCATGTGTCACACTAGATTCACATTAAATTACACCTCTAGTAATACATGTTACTGTATATATATAATGTATGAAGCCTTTGTCTAGTTGATATAGGATAATTCTCACAAAACTTAGACATCTCACCTTAATCTCCTTTATATACCTCACTTTGAAGTCAATTTTCATTCACACAATTTTATGATTTT
>MKEJ01020021.1:0-16682 GCA_001753735.1 Embelia ribes
GTGCCACATCAGCCACCCTTGGCTATACCCTTGCCTATGCCCTGGAGTATAGCAATGCCCTTAATTTTCTGGTCCTATTTCTTTGTACATCTTTAATTAAAAAAATAACATCTATTATTTTCTATTTCATGAAAGTAAAAAATACAATATTACAATTTAGTAATTCCAAAATATCTTCTATAATTTATAAAAATATATTCCAAGTTCTAGTATCAGTTTTCGAAAAGCAGAAACACTCTCAGATTATAAATCCTCTATCTCCCAATAAAAGAGAAAAGAAGGTTGGGTTGGGTTGGGTTGGTCAATTTTGGTTCATTTTGGGTTTTGGGTTGGGTTTAAGTTGGGTTGAGTTTGGTTTGGATTGGGATCTATTTTGGTTTGGTTTGGGTTTGGGCTATTTGATTTTGGTTTAGATTGATTTAGGTCAGATCCATTCGCAATTCAATCAATGGTTCGGCTTATGGTTAAAACTAATATTGATTCCGGCCTAATAAATAATTATGTTATTATAATGTATATGGAATTAATATAAGTTGGGCTAGAAAAGTATTGCGTAATTATTTAAAGCACAAAATAATTTGGAGTTCTCCATAATCATATATTTAAAAGTATTAGAAAATATGATATATATATTTCTATACAGTTGCTAGAATTGAGTTAGAAATGTTAAAATCTAGGTATTTAAAAAAGATATTTTTGATAATCAATATTGCTCATTCGATATTGTAAATTTCCACTAGCCAATTGTGAATGTAAATTAGCATAAAAAAGTGAATGTTATAGGAATTTTAACGAAAAAAAATCCACTTTCATCCAAGTTTTAAAATTGAACAACCAACAAATAATATATAAAAATATTTTAAAAAATTGAATAAACTAACAAAATGTAGTAAATTCATATTAAAATCTTCACAAAATAAGTTGTAAATATAAGATAAATTAAAGCAATGAAAGACAAGGGTGTAAACAAGCCGAGCTTGGTTGCGTTTGGGCGTAGCTCGTTTGGTCAAACCCTTTGTTTGAGCTCTGGTTGGGGTTGCCATGAGCTTAGTTAATAAATTAAATAGCACGAGCTTGAGCTTGAGCTTGGCTAAGTACTCTGGTCTTGCGCTAAGGATCTAGCTCGGCTTGCCTAATATGAAATCATAATTTTTAACTTGGTTGTTTAGCTTCTTAAATATTAAAAACATAGGAGTGATCTCTTATAAATTAGCCGATGTGCGACTATTTTTCCATTACTTGTCGGGCGATACGTTTCGCTCTATGTTTTGTGGAAATTAAATATATATTTTTTTCTTCATTTGTTATCTACATATATAAGTTCGCATAAACATATACATGTAAAATAAACGAGATAGGTTGCTACTAAACAAACTTAACTGTGCAAAGCTTGTCTCTTTTAATAAATGAACCCAAAATTCTGCTATTGTTTGGCTCTTTTATGATACGAATAGAACCCAAACCGAGTCTTTAACAGGCCGTTCTCGAACAATTCTGTTCGTTTACACTCTTAACGACAGAATAGCATTATGCCAGATTAACAACAGTAAAATTCAACAAATAAATAATATTAATAGGTGAGTTACAATAAATCATTCAAGCGATGCAAAAATAGATTAACATTATAAATAGATCGACATCAACTGCTTTGATTACAAAACAAATCCAAAGAGGCATATCCAAAGAGGCATATATTATATATATATATTGAGCTGACAGTAGTACAATAGTTTTTGCATAGTTTTTAACTGTCACCTCAAAATGGTAATAAATCTAAATAATCCCAAATGTTTGACCTAAATTATACTTAAACATATTTTTGATGAAAATGAAGAAAGATAATTAATTTACTTAATGCTCAAATTGCATAATTGTGGGTTTGATTAAGTGTGTGATAAGATAGACCTTGTATCTATTTATCGTTGAGACTGCATGTGCGAGTGTTTACTAAGGTTGCTTGTTTGATTGTGATAAATTTGTAACATATTAGTCGATAAACACCTTTAATTTTGTAAAAAAATTTTAAAATCCAAATTCATCCCGCTAATAACCAACAAGTGGTAACAAAAATAAATAAAGCTCCGACAATTTTTAAACTTAACCGTTTTGGAGAAATGGACCATAACAAATCTAATTTCAAACCAATGCAAGAGGGCTCCTCAATTACGATATTATTTTCGGCATAAGAAATTTTTGGTAAGAACTTGATAGCAACTAGAAGATGTTTTGAGTTTTAAAGTTTTGGTACCCAACTTATAACAGAGCTTTAATTTTTCTTCTTTGATTCTTAGTTGAAAGCATGATTTTAAGTCCCAAAATGTAAACTATTATATGGTATGAAGTTAATGTGAAAATGCAAAAAGAATTATAGGAAGATTTAAAACACACTCATTTTTTTTACTGGAAAACTTAACGTTATCATGAAATGCACTATCCCTGAAGTTTAGGGATTAAAATTGAAATCAACCCTAATATCATTAGATAGATTAGTTGCATTTCAACCTCAAAAATATTATACTCCCACGGGTTTTGATCTTAAACCATGTTCATCCCAAAACCGAATAAACGAGATAAGGACCTAGGTATCACATAGCAAACAGAACACAGTTTCTTCGCGAGTATTGCTCACGAAATATCATAGTAAGGTTGAGATCGAACAGAAGGCCAAAGAACTTCTAATTTGTTGTCCCCAATTGGAAATCTTGCAAAACACAAGAAATCATTTCTTCGGTGAGAAAAGGTACTCATTTGACCCAATCGATGGATCGGTATGAACGTGTATCCTTGAAGCTAAGGATTTTTGATCCTTGCTTGTGCCATGATTGAGCCAATTTTTATCGAAATAATCCTTTGGAGACCGACCACATGAACCAACTGACCATTTGGATTTATTGGTCTTGGCATAAACACATCCAAGAACTATCCCAGTTTTGCAAGCTCCAGATCACATTCTTTGAATCCGAGTCAACTTATAGACCTAAAATAAAAAAATAATCGATTACAATTTCGGTGCGTAGATATATGTTCAAGTAACCCATAGATACGAAAAATCAAATTACATCTTCATTTGCATAAAGAAATGACAACAGCAAGATTGAAATGAACACAGTGCCTGATCCCATTAGCATATCCTTGTCCTAAAAACTAATAAATGCAAAGGGTCTGAAAATATGAAAATTTTAAATTCCCCTTGAACTAACCTGGGCTGTTCTGCTTGGTAATGACACTTCCAAACAATTCCGCATACCATCAATTCTGCCAGGGACATGAGTAAAATCAGCAAAGTCGCAACTAACCATGAATAAACCAAAGCAAATTACAAAAGTTGTGCTTGCAGCGAAGATTTGTTGTAGGAAAATATAACAAAACAGAAACAATTCTTCTTATGTACGTACAAGAATGTTTGCACATTATTTTTGTTTACTTTTTTCTTGCAACAAATCCAAGCTCAAGATGTAGCGTAAGCGTGCAAGGACGAGAGAAGTAAGATACTAGTTACCTCTTACTAGAAGTTCTTCGAGTGTATTGGTCCTGCCCAATAAGTGCTTGACCACCATACTTCTCTTCATCAGTATTCAATATGACCTATGCCAACAAGATTAAAGAGTAATGCAATATGGATTAGAACCTCATGTACGAAAGCTAAAGCTTTTAGAACGGGGCGAAGAAAAGTTAAATATATAAGCACTTGGTTAAATTTGGAGGGTTATCAGTCTCCCATTGATCACTGTGTTCTCGATCTTCCCAACATTGTTCTCATACTTTCCAAGTTGGCCTAATCAAGTCTCAACCCACGTTTTTAAGTTATATCCGTCAACCATATCTGATTCCAGCAACTGACTCATAACATCGTCAATATCAATAGCACCGTAGATGTTTCATGTACATTTAACATAAATGAAATAAAGACAAAAAATAAAAAAAGAAAGAAAGGGAAGCGAAGTGAAAAGAAAAGAAAAACATGGGCCATACCGATCACTCACCCCACCATACCTCTGTTTTCTCTTCTCAATCTGCTTTCAAAAGTTGATTTTAAGTATTTAAATAAATTCTAAAAGTTGTTTTGATAAGTAGTATAGTGTTTGTTAAAGTGATGTTATGCATTGGGATGTAACAAAAAGAGGTATACAGGGGGAATGCATTACATATGATTGAGGTAATTTTGGTAATTAATGATATGAAAAACATAAGAAGCTTCTAAAAGCATCCCTTGACTGCTTTTAAAAGCACTCTTAGGAAAACAAAAGCAGATTATAAAAAGCAGGTTTTACTCTTTAACAAACATCTGAGGCCACGATTCCCAAGAAAAAAAAGCAGAAGAAGATAGGAAAAAGCCATTTCAAACTGGACCTTACTGTGTAATCCTTGAAAATTTAGGGTTAGAGCCTGAAGAAGAAAAGAGGAAGGAGAGTGATATGAAACTGTGAGTGTGTTGCTTTATCACAAAAGAAAGTTAACAGTTCTATTAGTCCCTCAATGAGGATCACATTGAAGTCACACCCATAAAAGTTGGATAGAAGTAAAAAATTGCATCTTGAGGCAGGACAGCAGGATTAAATCAAGTGTCGGGAAGAAATGGCAAATTGAAAACCTAGGGAGCAATGCAGGACTTGGTCTTAAATGTACAGATGCAAATTTTATCAACAGTTAGATAGTTTCTAATCAAAAGACAGTCAAGGGTAGTACCATTAATTTGGATTGTCTGATCTAAGTCGTATGACCAACAAGCAAATATATTTCTCAAAATGACCAGCAAGCACCTCACGATAAAGTTCCTCATCCAAACAAACTTGGAAATCATGATGGCTCAATTTTCTCCCAAACCATAGCAAAATTATATAAGGCACAACCTTAGCTGACTTTAAATACTATTTTTGAATTTTGAGCCATTTTTTCCAAAATATAACATGCTCAGATAACTAAACAACAAAAGGACATTAGAAGCTAAAGATTCCAAAGCAAGTAGTCAAGCAAAAATAGTCCTTACTTGATACTCTCCAGCTTCCTCCATGCCGACACAATGCTTCTCATATGAAGAAGTGGGATGGAAATTGAATATGAAGAGAAATGGACCCCTTAAGTAAGAAATCACCTGTACGAAAGAAACTAATTCGTTCAAGTTTCGGTTTTGCAAGCAAATTAGTGGACGTAGTTTGTTCACTAAAAGCGTTCAAATAAACAGCAATACGGAGGGCAGACTGTACCATAGCACTATCATCCACATGGTGTACGTTTGGAAGGCGCCTTGAAAGGATTCTTTCATTCTCATCCATAATCATCATATGCTGAGGGAAATAAAGGAGTAGTTCCATCAGATAGTAATAATACCTACCATAGTCTATTCGGCTGCATTTTGTTGCATTTTCTGAGAATTTCTTAAGTTGTTTTCATGGGAGCCAAATATTTTTTTAGTACAAAAACTTATATTAAATAGAACAATTGAGTACCCTAAAGTTTCTTTCTTTCCCTTTCTGAAACCAAACAGACAAATTCATCACTTTAAGCACATATCACGATTCCTTCTGAAGAATTTAAATAATTGAACATTTTACTTATGTGGAATAGAGATTATTGCAGCTAGATGCAGTATGCTCACAAGTTTAACATGAATCAAAAAAAAAAAGAAAAAGAAAAAGAAAAAGAAAAAAAGCATAAAGTCATTAATGTGTATTTTATTTGCAACGTTGATAAACCTGTAATAACACTGAATATGTGGGTGTGGTTTAGTTACTTTTGTTATGTCTGTAAAATCTTTTCCAGTTTTGTGAATAGAATCACTTTACTAGATTAGAGATTATTTCTGAAAGCAAATTCAAAACTATGAAGAAACTCAAATTTAGTAGCATTCAGAAAGTTGTTCTCATCGTTATCAAAAATTGTTTCCGCAGAAAATAAATAGAATACTATAGTGGTGGATTTATCAATAGTTTCACTACATTCAGTCTTGAGATCATTAAATACTAGAGCAGAAAGAGAACCAAATGTTTTGAGACAGCCACTCCATGTTTTGAGACAGCCACTCCAAATTCCAAGTTCAAGCTTAAAAAAATAATAAAAAAAAATAGTGGCTAAGTTGACTATTAAACTTTCTACAAGTCACAAGCTCAGCTCACAAAAAAGCATTTAAAGAGATAAGTAAGACCTCGAGAGTGATGAAATGGTACCTGATCAAAGGAAAATAGTTGATTATGCACTCCATTTTCCAGCAGATCCCAGCGACGATTAGCGAGCGCATATGAGAAGCTGTTACTCTTCATTGGGAACTCAACTCTCTAGAATAAAAAAATATAGTAAACTTAATTATTATAATAAGGAATGCAGAGGATAGCAAGAGAGCGAGAGAGAGTCAAAGATCACACCTTTGGATGCCCAAATTCATTGCCCATGAAGCTGAGGTAAGCATGACACCCAATTGTAAATGTGATCAATCTGATCATCTTAGTTTCAAATGGAAATTAAAATCAGTACATACTTTAATGAATATGTTTCAAATTGTAACAAAGCTGCATCCGGAAAAAGGAAATGAAATTTGTGAAATGACTTCATCCTCGTTTTTCATCAAAATAAGATTTTATGGCACACTGGAAAAGAAATGCCACGGTCTGAAATAAAGGAGTGCACTCAATGGTATTTACTAAAGAGCGAAAGGGTGATCAGTTTACAAAATATGAAAAAAGGATAATTGCATAAAGAATGTAATAAAAGAAAATAAAAATAATAAAGAGAAACAGTATGTTGGACCTTCCGAATAAAAACAATTTAAGTACATTGGACCAAAAAGGAGAACTGTGGATTCATCATACTTTATAAAGTGAACATCCTCTGTAAATATCCGTCTTATCTGAAGCATCCTCCATGACTCCACCAAACAAGATTTCAGCAAATGATCGCCCTCCAGATATGGACTATAGAGCAGAAAAACAGCAAATAGAAGCAGTTTGTCAAAATTTTCACATTTTCATGAGCAATCAGGCATTCAATATACAAACTACTCCAACAAGCTGGCCTACTGAGATGTCCACTGCCAAAAGTTATTGTTTCCTGTTTTACTGCTTTTACTTAGAAGCTCAAAACAAATATGTGATTTGTAATCTTATTTCTTTTCTGCTCGAAAACAATATAATGTCCAAATCGGGCTCAATCCCCACAAAGGAAAAAAACAAAAAGAAAAAAAAAATCGAAACAAACACATACATACGCACACAAACTGTGGGCAACCAAATCTACTTGTAGCTCCGCAGGCTCAAGATGTAAATCATTTACACTCCCCCCTCACTACCACCACTCTTCTCTATCTACACATACCTACCCACTACATCTGCAACCAAATCTACTCCTATCTCTCCCTCTAATGAGCTTCCTATTTTTTCTACTCTAATTCCTCTCAGTGGTGCAAATGGTGACCATGATCAGGTGGCAATCTATGGTTTTGTCTTTTGCTAGATGTTTGTGGTGGTTGAGTCGTATTGTTGGTCGCTTAAAACCAAAATGTATTGCCAAACATGTGAACTATTTTATTTCGAGTAAAGGAGACGGAAACCAATCAATCAGAGAAAATTGAAAACGGAAATGGTAAGCAAAAACATGCGTAGCAGCAGCATTAAGAAACAAGCCCCAAATGAAGATATTTTCATCTGCTATGTTACGAGTAAAGGAAACGACAACCAAGCAATCAGAGCAAATTGGACGGAAATAGTAAGCAAAAACATGGAAAATAGCAGCATTAAGAAACAAGGCCCAAGTGAAGACATTTATATTTTAGACCTGGCTCTTAATCTAGAAGAAGAGACGGTATGCACCTGGTTGTGATTTTCAGCATAAAGAAGCATTTTTTCAGCACTGTATTGGTTCCCCCTTAACGTACTCACAATCTGGAAAATTTTAAATATTTATGAGGGAACAACAGAGAAAACAAAAAAATAAACCATGAAGAGATAGTTAATGGTTGAACTACAGAACCTTACTCATACTCCAATCATGATCTGGAATATTTTCAACAAGAGATGACCACATCTGGGATGCCGAAATATTGACAAAGTAATCAAAGCCTAGTCCCCCTTGAGATGTTGGCTCGGTAAGTCCAGGATATAGTGTTGCCTGAGCATTAAGCCAAGAAAAGACCATATATACTGATGAAAGAACACCCATAAAGTGTTGGATAAGAAAAAAATTACTGCTCAACAATATTAACTTCAACTATAGCTAACTACTCTTTTGAAGTACGAACTGCTCAAAGTGTTTCATATACTTTTTGTTCCAAATTCGTCTTCATTCTTTTTCTTTGTAACAAAAGTCATCTTAACCAGAGTTGTAAATTGGTTAATTTAAGTTGCATATTTTTGTTAAGTGATAATACATTCTCTTTAAAAATTTAGATGTATGATTATCATAAAAACAAAACTTAAGTAATTTTAAATAAAAAATATCAAAATTTAATGAATTATAATTTACAATTACTCACATATATAGCAAACTTAACAAAATATTTAAATATAATATTAATTCTCATTAATACAAATTAGTATCATGAGTTCATGAGGTATCTCGAAAAATTTCTATATGATGCATACTAAAAATTTCGATAAATAATAATTCAAACACTTCTATTTTTTCCTCTTATATTAGTATGTAATATTTTGTTAAATAGTACTCCCCCAATTCCTTTTTAATTATTACATTAAGTTAGAGTATATGAATTATGAAAATTATTAATTGATTTCAATTATAGAAAAAATAAATAATATTTTATTTTACCATATATCACTTTCATCCATTAATAGAGGTAAAATTAGGAAGAAAAAAAAATAATGCTTTATTTGTTTTCTAAATAAAACTTAAAAATAAATAGAAAAAAATTTCTAAAGTAATAATTAAAAATAAATGAATTGAGTAAATTTATAATCCATGTATACCTTACGAGGTTAGACTTGAAAATTAATTTTGGGCTTGCTAACTTTTATTAGTTATGGCCTTGTCTTAACCCACACAGAGTCCAAAGCCCGTTATAATTTTTTTTTTTTTTACAGCTCTGTTTCGATCAAAGAATTATGAGGCCCAACAACTTTTAAAAATCCTTTCAATTAGAGATAACATTCACGAACAGTATAGCAGGTTGCAGATTAATATCGGCCGTAGATTTTAAACTAATGGCTATGAATAAATAATAAACCTTGTTTAAATTTTAAAGTTGCAAAGTACCAGTACTCTACAGCCCCATGCCTATGTTTAGTATGTATCATAATATTAGATCTACAAACATTGTTGAGTTGCAATTCCAACATAATCACTAAAAATTTACTCCCAATTATTTAGTTTCCTTTTTTCTTCTTGACCATCCGATCCCAACTCGAACCTGTCAGAAACAAGCATTTATAGAAGTTGGCTATTATATTAGAAAACCAAAAATTGTCAAGATTAGGGGTACACATAGACTAGACAATAAAAATTGAAAACAATAACTCGCTCTCGGAAAAATCAGCGCGCGCTCTTCTCCTTCGCTATCTCAGACATTTCACTTCCTTCAATTACAACTCCCGTTGTAGAGATAAAATATTTCTTCGCCATGAGTTTAAGCTCTATCCCAACAGAGGTAGTCAGATTTGGGTCCATGAGTGCGTGTGAGAGAGAGAGATCCCGAGAGGAAACCGATGTGTGGATCAATAAACCAAGCCTCTATTTATAACACTTCAGGATATTTAACTCATTGCTTCTCGCATAATGCTTCGCTTTGTAACAATGTTTCGCTTCTTTAAAAAAGAACGCATACACACAATGAGTGGGGCATTTTTTTCTGGTGGGGCTGGTGGTACTCAAATATTACATGATTGGGGCACTTGTTCCCAAAATGACCGAAATATTGTATCAAATTTAATTCGCCAACGGGTAGGGCAAACTACTTTTATATAATTCGCCACACACCATGACGAATTAATAATCTTTTTGTAAATAATTCGCCAAATATTATGGTGAATTATGATTGCACACAATTTGCCACTTTTTAAGGCGAAGTCTGATAATTTTTTTTTTTTATAATTTGCCAACACGGATGGCGAATTGCCATATTAAAAAAAATTATTTTTGTTATATACAATTCGCCACATGTAAAGGTGAATTATTATTATTATTTATTTTTATAATTCGCCACTTGCCACGGCGAATTATTAATTTTTTTTTTATTATTCGCCACCTAGCTGCGAAAACCAAATTTGGCGGCGAGGCGGATGGACGATGAGGTTTGGTTTGCGGATGGGCGAACGGATGAAGGGCGCTAGCAAGGGAGATGAGGGGTGCCGGCGAGGGAGATGGGACACCGGCGAGAGAGATGAAGGAAAGAGAGAGAAAAAGGGGTGAGGTTTGGTTTGTTGAGGTGTGGTTTGCTTGGTTTGTTGAGGTTTGGTTTGGTTTGGTTTGTTTGTTGACTCTACGTAGGTAATGAATAATTTGTCAAAATATTTGGCGAATTGATTTAAAATTTTTTAAATAATTTGTCAAAATTTATGGCAAATTATTTTAGCTGTACTATTTTGGTTATTTTAGAGATAGATAGTCCAATGACGTAAAATTGAATCTCACCTGTCCCATTAAAAAAAAATATTCCACAGAGGGTTTATTTCTCTGTCAAGAATGAGCCAACGGGAAATTTCCATTACTGGGATAAAAAACCGTCGGTGTCCTCCTAGTACATAAAACGGTGAAAAAGATGATTCAAGAATAAATCCTAGCCAGTTCTTTTGGAAAAGGTCTAAATTTAAACTTAATTAATCCAATCACAAAAATAAAATTTTATAATAAAAATTTTCATAAATAATTTTAAAATCTTATCTATAAAAATTTATTTTTATAAATAAAAAAATATTCTTCACATTTATGTATATTTTAAAAAAAAAAAGTTAAAACACTCCTCTCCCTAGTTTTTAATAATAAAGAGTTGTTTAAATAAGTGAAATTTAATGCTAAAAGTACTTCTGTAGCCAAAGTGGGAAGAAACAATAAGGCTAGTATGGGGTATGGGAAGAAATAACTGGAGTCACTTTCATCAGACACACTCATGTGTACACATATATAAACATTAATACAAACATATTCACAAAACGAACCAGCTCGCAAGTCTATCGTGAAGAGCTACTAAATGCTTAAGCTCAGCTACTTAACTTCAACAAGATCAAGCTCAACTGATTACATATCCTGTAGCCCACCCAGTTGAAATTTAATTTCTTAATGAGCTGCCTCGTGATGAGCTCGAGCTTGATTACCAGGGGCAAGCCAGAGCTTGAGGGTTCACAGAGAGCCAAGTTCATGATAGAGCCAATGGTTTAGATCTATCAAGTGGTCGAGCATGAGCCAGCATAAAGCTTGGCTCGGCTCGGCTCTTTAACACTAAGGTGGTGGTCTGGATCTATTTAAATGCACAAGCAGAGCATTAATTTGTATTTCTCTGCTAAAGTTTGGCTCTATGCTTGTAATTTTGGGCTTGTTTGCTTCCATCTTACAACCTTTTAATTTTTTAGTTTTTTTTCCTTAAAAGTTGAATAGCATTTGGCTATTTGACTTTTAAACTCAATTTATTTATTATTTAGGTATAAATAAATTAAAAATTTTAAATTAGATACATTAATTTTTTTACTATAAATAAATTAATTTATTTACTTAAAAAATTCAACCAAAGAAACCCTTCTTTTCATTAGGAAGGAAGATGTTGTTTGATCTGGGCATGAGGCGGCAAAATAGACTAAACTGGCCAACTAGGCTGACAGAGAAATTTATTTTACAAAAATTAACATTCTGTGTCAATGACATAAACAAAATGATAAGTAGTATATTATTTTTAATTAGTAATTGAAGCTTAACTAATCTATGAAATCACTAAGAATATCCACCAATTATGCGCCCAACATTCTGCCCTTTCGTATTGAAACTGCACACCTATTCAAATTTAATATTTAATACTATATAAATATTAAATGATGCGGCATTATTTATAAATTAATGTATTTTTTGTATCCAAGTGGGATCTAGTAGCATGCATAATAATTGTTAATCAACACTGTTTACGAAAATGGGAATATGAATTACAAGCTAAAGGCTATTATTGGAGATCAAAATAACATCTCACTTTCCTTAATAAAAAATTTGAAAGCAATGGTTTGGCCTCTGTAAAATTCAAGTTCGTAGCGCATATGAAGTAACTTATTCTTGTCTATCCAATTTAAAAACTTCTAACTTGTTTAGGTCAAACAACAAATAAATATAATTTAACAATTGGGCAGTCAAATGTAGTATAACCTTTAAATAAATAAACAGATACACTATAGCTTAAAAACTGCAACCAAACAGCCCTAACAAACAGATAAGCTAGAATTTAAAAGCTACAATCAAACTGTCCTGAATATAGCATTTGTTTCCTCTGAAATCTTATAAAAATTTGTCCCTTAACATTTGAGGAAAGCCAAGACGAGCTAGAGCAAAGTGTTTTTTGGGCAAGACAAGCTCAAAACACCCCAAAACTCGGCTCAAATGGATTCAAGGCCACCCGCAAAGTTAAAATAATGATTAAATTTTTTCCTTCTCAAACTAGAATCCATATTAGCTAACAGCTCTGCTTGCAGCTAAATAAAAAGATGAATTACCAAACAAAACAAAACAATTTGAAAAGGTACAGAAAATGGTATACAAGATAAGAGTAAAATTGTTTTAGGTCACCAAAGAAGAGCCCCTCAACCATATTGTTAAATGGTAGGTAGAGAAATGATAAAGAGCCGCCCACTAGCTTTCTCTATGGCAAAGATTCTAGCACAGGAACCGGCTGGCCAACAGAACAAAGCACAAGGGGGGATAATACAAATCTGACGAGGCTTAACCCAACTTTCTCAAAGGTTCTCTATGAGATGCTTCCCAATCAAATCAGAAAAACAAACAAGCACAGCATATTACCAAGATAATGAAAAATGCCAGATCAGCACATCAGAATCAGCTGGCGGCTTACCTGTTCAACACAAACACAAAGAAAGCAACTTGGGGAACATGCCAACTAGTAGCCCAGTTTAGCCAACGCCACGCGTCTGAATACGAAATTCGTCTTCATTGAGGTGTTGGTGACTAATGTATTTTGATTGAGACCGTACCTCGTGAGGAGAGGTGCTTGACAGAGGAAGGAAAAAACAACTCGGGTGCAAATTTTCAATAACATAGCAAGCGTAAAATTCAGGGTTGTAAATTATGCAAAGCCATCAAAGGGTGGCAAACAGAGCAGAAATAACACTGAACAGATTAAAAAAAAAACACACCAAGAATTAAAGAGAAGTTTTAATTGGAAAGAAAACCTGTTCATATTTCTTAATTAATAATACCATAATCCATGGACCATGCCATACAACTTCTAATTTCATCATCCTACTCTTTTCCTTTTCTTTTATTTTTCTCTTCCATCCCATTTCTAGATTAGAAACTCACAATTCCTTCCTTTCCTCCGCCACCTCATCCATAGACGGGCATGACTGGGAATCCGAATCTTCCTCGGCTAGAGAAAGAGCCGGAATGCAGCTGCCAGACCTCATCAGCATCACTGGATTGTTCGCTCTCTTGGTAGGGCTACTAGGCATTGATCTAGGAGAATCAATGCTCCGTCGTAGGATCTGCCTCATGGCCGATATCAGGTGCATCGCAGGGTTGGGCGGGGGGCTCGGAGATGAACTAAACTTCTTCCGAAACGCTATGTGCTTATTGAGAGCGTCCTCTGTGCTTATTAGCCTCTCGCTCCGAACAACCTCGTCCTTAACGGCCTCGGCGCATAGACCGCATATCCACTTGCCCATGTACCTCTCCCTTATCCTCTCTATGTATGCCACCGTACACTCCTCCGTTAACCCACAACAGTCGCATTTAACGAATTCGACCCCGTTTTGGTCCTCAGCAGGCTTAGCCATTTGCGATTCCGTTGCTGGCAGATTCATTACCGTTGCTGACATAACTTTAATGTAAAACCCCTAAAAGTATAACTTAATGATCCACATCAGCAATTCTGGTTCGAAATCTCGTGATATTGAGATTTCTAAGTGAGTAAATTTACTATCCAAAATTTCAGTAATATATATATATATATATATATAGAAATTTAAACAAGAGTTAAAGATCAGGGAAATCATATTTTTCACGCTCCATTATATGATATTATGTATGGTTAAAACAATAATTTAAAGAAATTGTATGCAAAGACTCATGTGTTAAATTACTAAAATATTGATTTCTACTATATGACAATGGCTTTCTAGGAACACATATTTAGGAATTAAATGACTGCTATAAAAGTGTATAGCAATTGAGCTACTCATATTAAGGATTGATTATCTCAATTCTTGGCTATTCATGGTGAATTAATTAAAATAAAAAGAAGAAACAGAATTTACCTTGCGATATTGGGATTTATGCAATCCGATTGGGATAAAATTTATTTATCTTTCTTTCTCCCACTCTCCTTCTTCAGCATCGGCTTCAGGGGCGAAAAATTTAAAAATCAAAGACATTTACAGATTAAAAAAAAAAAAATCCAACATTCAACTTTGTGTTCAATTCAGAAACGTAGAGAGAGACATAGAGAGAGAGACATAGAGAGAGACGAAGATTAATCAATTCTTTTTACGATAAGATTATTTTCCACGAATTCCGCCGCCCGTAGAGAGATGATCGAGAGGGAGAGAGATACGTTTGGGTATTTAAGGGGTCCAATGATTGGAAATATATACATACACCCACACACGTATATAATAGTTATATATATATATATATATACAGTGCTTCGTCGTATACGATCTAATGCCAGCTGGATATTATGTGGTTGGAAAGACACGTCATACAAAGTGTGGTGTTGTGTGTAAAATATAAAATTTGTCACGCTGCAACCAGTTAAAGAGTGACACGTGTAAATGACAGTCGTGTACGGTGGTGATACACGTTATTAGTTCCCTAATTAGCATTAATCATGGCTGTTTTGACTATTGACTCTGTTGATGATTGCTCAAACCTATCAAGAAATTAATTAAAATAAAATTGGTACATGATTAAAAAAAAAAAAAAAATTATTTAATTTTTATAGGGATTGTATTATTTTAATTTGTACTATTAATATATTTGTATAATAATTCGTAACGTACTTACCCTGCCCTAATTTTGTATATAATATATGTAAGGAAATAAGTAAAATGGAAAATTGAAGATTTGTTTTCTATAACCAATTGTACACAAATTATGTGTATAATCATTACCAAAATATAGATAGCGTGGTGTTATATGTTAATTATTCGGTTGTCTTATATAGTAGTGGTCATTATGAATTGTCTAATTTTAGGATGTTGATTAACCTTCATGTTAGTAGAATAGAGAGTCACTCCACGTTAATTATTTACGAGTGTGAAGCCCGTGCGAAAAATTATTTATTTATATATATATTTTTTATTTTTATGTGCATAATTTTATTGAATAGAAATATTAAGTATATGGGTAAATATTATGTGCCTACAAATTATTCATAAATATAAATTTTGTTTATGATTAATTAATTTATTTATTTTTAATTGAGAATGAATAATTTGTTGGTAGCATAAAATAATTTGGTACATTTGTGGACAACAGCGTGGGAGGACCTTGTTTAGCATATATTTTACGGTTGTTGATAATATTTATTTTACTAAACAACGCAAATGAACTCAAACATGTATGTATTAATGGCATAGTGTGAAAAAAAATATTAGTCTTGTCACACTTAATAGTATTTCAAAATTACTATATTTGATTATATTTATTTGATAAAAAAAATTAATTGTAAATTATTGTATTTACCTTTTCTAAAGCAAATAGCAGTAATTCAAAATTTACCTGAAATTCCAAAGTCGCAATTGCCAATATTTGGAGTAATAGTTAACATAGAAATCAATACGTATACGTAAGCGAGATGATAAAATAGAATTAAAATGATATGAATCACACAAATATACACATGTAGGAGATACGAGATCGCAAAGAATAAAATAAATAGATGTAAACCACACAATGTTATACTTCGAGCATAAGGAAACAAAATCTGATTATTATATATGCATATTTGTTTATATATTTTTACCTCCATGGTTAAAAAGAAGAATTAGCATAGCGAGAACGCACTGTAGGGAGAAGTGGTCTGCCTTTTCTTCTTTTTTTTTTTTTACTTTCTTTAATGTTACTATTTTTACTTTCTTTAATGTTACTAGATGGATATTACGTGCGTTGTACGTGACATTTTTTAATATGCAAAATATTAAGTATATGTGTTGCACGTCGTATTTTAATAGAAATTTTTATTTTCAGAAAAATATTTTTTTTCATATATAATAAAAGACGTTATTTATTCACTTAGTTAAATACTGATAATAATATTTGTTATTGAAATTTAGTCCGAGTTCACTTTTTTTGTAACTTTGTGAAAAAAAAAAAAATCAATTCTTGGTAGCTCATTTGCTATCATAATTTAAATTATATTTTTATTTTTCCTCTAAATAATAAAAAACTCTTATTATAATCCATGAAAATAACTACTGTACTCAAATTTTGAATGTTTAAAATTTAAAGCAATAAAAATGTTTATCATAGAAAAACCATTTTTATTATAAAAATACAAATTCAACAAGTTACAACACCACTATTATAACATAAAT